>JNEY01000015.1:569654-586057 GCA_020875895.1 Aphelenchus avenae
CCCCCCCTCGTCCCCGACTCTCACCCCCCCCCCCCCCTATCCTAGAATCCTAAATACGCCCCTGACCGGACCATAGTTCAGAGCTCGACCAACAATGCGCATAGCGAATCGCCAACTGTCATGTAAGGCCCAACTTGAACGCAACGTGAAAGTTATGGCACAATCTTGCCTGCCAATTTAGCTTGCTTTGAGGTATATTCCGGCTTAGCTTGGGCTTATACTGAAAACTGGGTCAGCTTAAGCTTCACCCGGCATCAACCTGGGCGTAAGCGGAAATACCCACTGAACTTGGGCTCCGTATGGGTGAAAGTTGCGCTCAAACTGGCAATTTTGGCTTATCTCAACCTCAGTTAAATACGAACTTAGGCCATCGTTATCTGCGAACGAACAGATGTACTTCGCAAGAGCGAGAACTGAGCGTTTCCGATTAGCTCACAGCTGCCCGGTAGTTGGTCGGTAGCATACGCCCATCAAGCGCCCTCCTCCGACGACCGCCGACAGGGATAGGCTTTGGATCCATCCACAGGGTCGCATGGTAAGGGGCCCAATATCGACCTTGTTTGGTCGGTCCCGAAATTTGCCTCTGATGGCCTCAGGCCATCCTTAGCGTTGGCGACGACAACAGCGGCCACTTGATTCGACGTTGGCATATTATCCCTTCTTGGATCAACTCCAAGTCTGACGTCAAACAAAGTTTTGGCCGCTTACCTTGCTGTCTCGCTCGACGAATTTTCGGTCGTCTTTGACCTATTTCACCATGCCACAGGCTTGGTAGCCCAGTCATATGGACTCGATCGCCGGGAAAATCCGAAATTCGGGATCGCCTTTGCGTATGGATGCGGATCTACGTCTTCAACACGTCCCACGTGCTTGAAGGTGACTCCAGCTGGTGGCGGCTAATTCATCTCTCGCCTGCGCCGATCAGCTCTCTTGGCCATGAACAAACAGAAAGCTGTTTGTTCCATTATTCCATTGTCATCCGATAGAAGAGCTTAAAAGAACCAACGAACTGCGTTCTTGTTGCTCCATGAAGTTCGTCTGGACATGCTGCTCTTTGAGCCCGGAGCCAACAATCGGCCAACCCGTAATAGAAGTTTAGTTTGCGGTCAAAGGTCGCGACAGGAGTGATGACGGCCCGCAGTTCATAAGTCTTCAAATTCTGATGCGACGGCCTCGTGTCCAATGGGCATAGGGACGGCACATTCCTAGCACCGTCCCGTCAAGGTCAATTTCTTTGCTTAAAATCGACGCCGTCGAACTCAACCGCAAGCGAAATGGCCGCATCTGCACCGAACGACGCTGTCCCTGTGCCCAACGAGCCGCTGCAGGACGTGAGCAATGCGAATCAGAAGTAAGTTGACGGTAATCTAGGACTTGGGACGCAGTGTTGCTTTAAACCATGTGCTGCTCCAAGGCCCAGTTTGGTCTCGGTTTCATTGCCCCATTTGGGCCCCTTTCGATGTTTTTTACTCGGACATAGCAATACAATATTGACGAAATATTTGGCATTTTTGGTCGTAGTTGCATAATTTTTAGTCATTTTTTTGCTAAATCTTGATAAGTTCTGATATTTGCTTTTGCATTTCCGCTAAGTGAAAGCATCGGATTTTGTTAAGCGTTCAGTACGGAAAACCGTTGAAATAACGAAGCGAACGTGGGAGGCACCCTGGGCCCCACCTCGCCTACGCATCAGTCATCTCTTTTCAGCATCGTCGCCACGGTAAGCGTGAAGCGATGCCGTGGACGCCCGCGCAAATCCGACAGTTCCAGCGCCACGTCGACTCCTTCCTCTAGCGGCCCCAAGCGTCCTCGCGGTCGTCCGCCGAGTGACGCCAGCTTCTCCGTTGCCGACGACATCTCTAGGGTACTGTTAGACGGCCAGGCTTGTATAACTTAAGATTCGTAGCGGGACGGGCAGTGATCCCTGTTCCGAGCCCGACTTCAAAAAAAATACGGGCAATTTTCTGCAAAATCGCGAAAAACCAACCAAAATTGACCAGAACATTTTAGTGTCGGCCGCAAATCCAGTATTCGTATACCCATTTTTGGCTTTTGCTTGATTAACCACAGGAGTCCCGCAGGGCCTGGGCCAAAATCGGCGATCCGACGGGGCCAATTTCCGCTTAAATTTTCGCACAGAGTCAAAATTCCATTTTTGAGAATATTGTCAGACGGACAAGGCTAGCTTGTCTGGCGGGCCAGGTGCAAGCATTAACTGCACAATCATGTTAACCGAGTTTTAGCCGACGTTCGGACCGAGAGCGCTCTTCAAAATGCGCTTTGCAGCGGAGGCAGACCAGCCCGAAGAGACCAAGAACATCTCCGTGGCGATCAGCGCGTCGAGCATCGTGCACGACGGACTCCGCAGTGCGCTTGAGCGTGCCGACAAAGAGCCTTCAGAATGGCGGGTAGTGTCCGTGAAGTGCTTCGACGACGGCTTCGGCGAATTGGTGGACGTGCGCGGCGACGACGCTCTCGAAAACCTCCGAAAGTACGAGGTGCAGCTGCAGGCAGAGAACTCCGATGAGGCGGCGGAGAACCGCGAAGAAGAGGAGCATAAGGGGAACGGGGAGGAGTGCGACTCTGACGGCGAGTGATGCACATGTCGTCGCACCATTTCTTCATTTTGTCGTATGGTGTCGTTACCTTCATGGACATGTTGGTTATACTTAGCCCCTTAATGCAACTAGAAAAAGTCACGTAGGCATTAACAGAGTACGTCGAAGCCACCTAGTCATGTGGGGGTCGGGCATTATGACTAGGCCCCAACACCCAACCGAATAGCCTTTCCACAATACATCTCGGCAGTACCGCTCTCGACAGTACGCGTTCCGCAGTACGCCTCTCGACAACACCGATTTTCACTACGGCTCTCGATAGTTGCTTCTTCGTGTATGTGAAAAATGATGGATGATGACCGACACGTTTTGAGCTGACAGCTTCAGCTTAGATTCTTATTGCCCAGCCAGCTTAGGCTGCCGTCGTCCACGAGTAGGCTTTTAGGCACTGAACTTATGGGTTACTCACTGAGCTCATAGGTTACTCACCCGTCGTCCACGCTTATGCTTAGGCTTAGGTCCTTAAGATTTGGTTCAGGCTTAGGCGTAGTCGTTACAAGGTTACATCCAATGAAAGTTGCGTCATGCCTAACGTATACTGAACGTGTGAGTACTGAATAAGTTATGTCGAAATGTAACTCCACCCCAAAATGGGGGAATTATTCAGCTCGGGTACGGCGGATCATAATTTTTTTTTGTTTCATACCAGCTACAAACTGGGTAAATATTCAAGAGAAACACGTTAGAAAATAGTTCCTTGCACCCCCGCTCCATGATCACGTGGATGATAAGTGATTTCCCCATAATCGGGTGAGCCTCCCTCACATACTACATACTACTCACATACATACGTGCGACTAGAATCCGATGCTTACCTATTTGCGCCGAGTTTATTCGAGCTCATTGACATCATGCAGAACAAGATACTTGCGGCGTGTTTACATTCAGTACTCGCGAGACACCATTCGGAGTACAGCAAAAATCAAATCTCAATCGTTCGAAGCGAAATTTGTGAGTGTGATCCAAAGCGTCATCGTTGCTCAAGAATCATTCTTCTTCTCCCCGCTTCCGTCTGGCTCGTCGAGGGAGTACGCGGTGGGCCGAGAGCCCTTGAACGCTTCCTGACGTCGGAGCCTCGTGGACCTCGGTAGCGTGTTGACCGCCATCGGGTCACTCTTCGTCGCCGCGAGAAGCGTCCTTGGCTTCGGCATCGGCTTCGGCTTGTCGTCCTGACGTGGCGAGAATGCGCTGAAGCCGAGCACTTATCATCATTGAATTGCGGCTTAAAGCGCTAGGCGTGAGTGCACTTGAAGGATGCTCAGACTTCAAAGTGTTGGGTCTGTCCAAAAGTTTCTATTACCCATGTTGGACCGTATTTTCTTCGAATCAGTCACAGATGTATAGGGGAGGATGCCGTACCAGTGCTGGGAACAAAGGTCGGGTTCGAATTCGGAAACTTCGTACTTTTTTGTCTTATGATTCGGTCAAAAATCGACGTTTTCCGAATTTATACTAAAGGAGTAAGGCGCCGATTAACGAAAGTAAAGTTGTACAAAGTCAATAAAAAATTGTCATGAAATTTCGCTACGAAATGTAGTGACGACGCCTTGGTGGGGGGAATTCAGTACAAACTTACAAGACCTCATGGAAATGGGCCCTTCTGGGTCATTAGGCAGGTATATCTGACCCTCGCTAGCTAGCCACAGACTGTACTCTTGGCTGCGTTTCGGCTCAGCTTCGGTTTCGGAAAGTCGGTGATTTGCGGGAAATTCGGTGATTTTCGGGAAATTCGGGTTCGCTTCGGTTTACTTTTTCACCTTCGGGTTCGGGCTCGGTTTGTATGTTGGAAAATCCCAGCCATGGTGCGTACTCCCACTCAAAAGTGATAGCTGCTAGCTTTGGCACCTCCATGGACCATCCTCGACGTACGTCCGAAAAATTAAGGGGTCTATTGGAAGAACTTTCTTCATTCTGTTGCCCTCTTCTCGCTAGCTGCTGACTTACTTCTCATACCACTGCACAAAGTAGGACGTGTAGGTGGTCGGCCTCAGCTGCTCCTCCAGGGGAATGTAGAGCCGCGGGGGCTTCGGCGGCGGCACCGGACTGACTCCTCCATTCCTGTGGTCGTTTCCATTGGTCATCGCTGCGCCATTCCTTTCGTAGTGGCCATTCGCGACGTTCGACGACGTCGAAGGCTCTCGGTGGCCGTTCGCTACCGACATCTTGGACCGTTTGAAGAGGATGAAAACGACTGGCGGCGTCAGCCCTTAAAAGCGATTTGTCGGAAAAAGTGCTTATCGCCGCTTTTTGCGTCCTTCCAGCTAGAGCAACAAACAACTGATAAGCGGACGCTTTGAGCACCGCGGCATTTGAAACGGGGAAGCACGCGTGGCGTCATTTCGTGGCTTACGTGTCACGCTAGCTAGAACGCTACGATGAGGCTTCACAGGCGGGCACCTGTCGTGTACCGGAGTTCGTAACAGACATCTATTCCCCATTATCACTAGCATGCAAAAGAACATATTTTGTTCGAACTCGGCACGTTCTCATTTTTACAAGTGCGGGCATCGGAGTAAGTCACCTTACTGTTTAAAAAGTGTTTGAACAACAACATGTTTTCGAATAGAGCCTTCCCCGTCCCAGATAGAGAAGAATAGAGAGAAAAATGCGGTAATTAGTTCGGCCTCCAACCGGATGAAGGGCACTCTGGTCCTGTATGGCAAGGGAACTTTCGCTCTCTGGTTCGGGCTTGTCCTTGTCCCAGGGTTCTTGCAAATCCGTAGGTGCAGTGGAAACGCTACGAATTAGCGTCGACGAACCAGCTCTTCTGACGGCTTTTGTCACTACTCTCCTACAAGCTTTAACAGCCTATATCCCCCACTCCAGTGTGGAAAAAGCAAGCAAAAAAAACCGAACCAAGCAAGTGAAGTGCGGACTTGGAAGTGTTGTCGACAACTTACCCAACAATTAATTGGCACTTGCGCGGGTCGTAATTAGGTAGATGGCGATATGCGTAAGCCACGACTTGCGCACAAGTAAGAGGCAGTAAAGAAGGACTAACTATCGGAAGACGTCGTTGAGTGAGTGTGTGTTCGTCTTTTTCCCGGAGACCTACTGATTACTGCGCACGTGGACGTTCCCACGTGCATCGGTAAGCATTCCACAGATCACTTACTGATGAGTCACGAAGCAGTCGAGAACCGCAGACCTCCCCTCACTGCAAGGTTCTTCTCGAGGCATTCCAGAGAGGAGTGTCGAAGTCGAGGAGTGTAGGAAAGATTTACCGAACGGCGTACGATGCGTTTTTTTGTGTTTAAAACGTACGGGACCATTAACAAGACAATAAGCGTTGAGCGCGGCGTAGGTGAGAGTGTTCCCTGAGCAATTATTGCATATGCATATTGCATTATTGCGGTCATACGGAATTAGAAGGGGTGGCTTACTAAGCGAGGCGTAGTCCTCAGAATGGACAACAATCGAGCCGAGCTAGTATGAGCAACACCCTTTCAAATTTACCATCTTTACGAGGCACATATAGATTAGCTAATAGCTCAAAGGTCATTCGTATAATATTTGTATTTGTATTTTATTGCTACTCCAACGAGCGAAGCATACATGGTAGCAAAGGAAAAACGAATTAGGGACGTAAATCCATATGAAGTGGGTTCAAAACAAGGGAAAACAGAACAACGAAATGTTAGGCAACATGATAGCTGAATACAGGGTCGGATAGAACAAATGAAACGTCGAGGGATTGCACGAAGGTTGTGAAGGCGTCAACATTAGCAACATTGTCGAGGGACACCGGCAAGTTATTCCACAAGTTGATAAACACGGTTCCAGAAGGCATGCTGGGAAGCGGCACAGAACGACGGCTTGTACACTCACTGCACGAGAGTGGAGTCGGGGATTGTCTCTGAAAGGAGGCTGAAACAACACATTATTAT
The DNA here is from genome assembly GCA_020875895.1 of Aphelenchus avenae. NCBI lineage: Eukaryota > Metazoa > Nematoda > Chromadorea > Rhabditida > Aphelenchidae > Aphelenchus > Aphelenchus avenae. Next base: position 576,160 of record JNEY01000015.1, read on the forward strand.
CAAGATCATAGTCGCCATTAAATAAGGTACTGGTAATATTGCTGTCGCTAGGCCAATATTCGGATGGGTGTTCAAACTTACTCATGACGACAATATCATGCATAACCGAGGAAAAATGAGGTTATCGCCGCAGCATGTCGGAGGAATACGGCGCGTCATTTGGCCTGCTGCCCGCGGCTGTGGAGGATCTCCTTGCGGCTCGCGTCCTGGAGCAGCTGCGTGTCCACGTGGTCCGCAGGCAGCCACACGTAGCGCACGACGGAGCCGCGGATGAAGCAGTTCTTCGCGGAGAGTATGTGCGGATGGCGCTCCGCGTCTGCCACCGTGATGTTGTTGAGCTTCCTGTTGAGGTACTGGTCCACCGAGTGCAGCGCGCCGCAGATGCAGAGGTCATTCTTGAGCTCCACAACGACGTCCTTCCCCACGAGCGATTTGATGAAGGACAAAAAAAAGCATTTGGACGTGTTTCCCGGGCAGAATCGTTCCTTCTTCGCAAAGTGTCGGCGGCTGCTGCGAGTAGTGCTTTGCTTAGTCGAGCTCAAATTGAGTATATAAACCATATACTAGTGTTCGGTATGACCCCCCCCCCCGTTCCGTTCCCCGTTCCCGTGCTGACCCCCCCCCCCGTGCCGTTCCCCCTTCCCGTGCCAAAAAAACGGCCCGTTACCCGTGCCCGTTCTGCAACCCAAAAATACGCCCAAAAAGACGTATTTTCATAGAAAAAGTTCATCAGAGCAGCCATTTTGGCCATTAGCTCTTAAGGTATTAAGGTTCAAGTAGTAGAAAAGAACCAAATAATGGACAATTTGAAGAAAAAAGTTCAAAATTTGGAAAAAATATGCATACTTTTGGGAGTTTTTTCTTCACCAAAGGGTCCCCCCTTAGAATCCACCCCAAAAGGGGCGCAATTTTGAGGTAAAAAACGGGTCCAGGAACGCAGCCGTTCCTGGACCCCCCCCGTGCCGTTCCCCGTTCCCGTGAAAAACGGGAACGGGAACGGGGACGGGCCGTTAAACGGGCACGGGTTCCGAACACTACCATACACCATCTTTGGCATACTCCGGGATCCGTCAATCGCAGGAATCTGGGCAGTCAGCGGTGAAGGGAAGCGCATCCACCCTCACCGCGTGTGGCTCCCAGGTAGGTTAAAATTTAGCCGAAAAGTCCGTCGCAAACGCCGTTTATTCCTTGGCGTAATCAAAAAACTGGTCGGCGTAAAACACAGCGGTGAATTGTCTTTGATGCAGATTGATGCTGAGAGGGAGAGACATGTGATCTTAGTGGGTTAGGGTTCTCGGAAAGTCAATATCTGAGCTGGTCTTTAATTGCCCGAAGCGCTAGCTATCAATTATTACAAAATATCATCGGTTTAAAACTAAATAGAACTACCTATCGCTAGGCGAGTCGTTTAGGTACACTTTGGTTTTCTTTGGTGCGTTTCTCAAATGAAGACAGCTCAGTACCGCTGAACGCATTGACCGCCCCAAATCATCGGAGGCTTACGCATATTACAACCTTTAATGTCCGCGAACCTTCTGGTAGTAAAGGGCCTATCATGGATTTATGACAAAGGTTTAAGCATATCTCATATTTATCGCGAAACAGTCGTGTACAAATACGGCCACAGGATGAGATTACTGAAATTTTATGGAATGAATAGCTGTACGAGATTATTGCCTCGTCGTCGTCGGCCGTCTACCCGTGGTAGCCGTATCCGCCGCCACCACCGTAGTTGCCACCGAAGCCGCCACCGACACCGCCACCTGGGCCGAAGCCTAAAAACGAACTTGATGAGGCTCAACGTACGCAAGGAGGTCAAGGAATCCTCCCTTTTAAATCTGAGTTGTCTTCCTGTACGGACAGGACATACGCGTATGTCCGGTCAAATGTCAAATTTGCATAAGCGAGACTGCACCTATAAATGGGGCTGAAATCAGCGAGACAGGTCTGTGTTCCATGCTACTCGCTCTCGACGCTCTACGATGCTCTTCTGTGCTCTTCAGTCCCAGCCACGTGCTTCGCTCCCTGCTGGACACCTCCACCAGTGCTCATCAACCCACAGCTTCCAGCAGGTATGTTCGATGCTTCCCGTAGGCGTACTAATTGGTTTCCGCAGGACTATTCAATGCTTCCAAACTGGACCATTCAGCGCTTCCCGCAGGACTCCTCAGAACTTCAAGCAGCAGTCCTCAGAACTTTAAGCGCACTGCTCAGGACTTCAGGCAGCACTATTCAGGACTTCAAGCAGCACTCTTCAGGACTTCAAGCATCAGTCCTCAGAACTTCAAGCAGCAGCCCTCGGAACTCCAAGCAGCAGTCCTCAGGACTTCAAGCCGCAGTCCTCAGGACCTTAAGCATCACTCCTCAGGACTTCAGGCAGCACTCTTCAGGACTTCAAGCAGCAATCCTCAGGACTTTAAGCATCGCTCTTCAGGACTTCAAGCAGCACTCTTCAGGACTTCAAGCAGCACTCTTCAGGACTTCAAGCAGCACTCTTCAGGACTTCAAGCAACAGTCCTCAGAACTTCAAGCAGCAGCCCTCGGAACTCCAAGCAGCAGTCCTCAGGACTTCAAGCCGCAGTCCTCAGGACCTTAAGCATCGCTCCTCAGGACTTCAACCAGCGCTCTTCAGGACTTTAAGCTGCGCTGTTCAGGACTTCAAGCAGCAGTCATCTGGACTTCAAGCAGCACTGCTCAGGACTTCAAGCCGCAGTCCTCAGAACTTTAAGCATCGCTCCTCAGGACTTCAACCAGCGCTCTTCAGGACTTCAAGCAACATACCTCAGAACTTCAAGCATCACTCCACAGGACCTCAAGACGCAGTCCTGAGAACTTCAAGCATCGCTCCACAGGACTTCAAGCCTCATTCCTCACAAGTTCAAGCCGCTGTCCTCAAAACTTTAAGCATCACCCCTCTGAGGACTTCAAGCAGCAGTCCTCAGAACTTCAAGGATCTCTCCACAAGACCTCAAGTCTCCTCAAAGCTTCTAGCAGACTACTCTGAGCTTTCTACGGACTCCTCAGAGCTTCTAGCAGACTACTCTGAGCTTTCTACGGACTCCTCAGAGCTTCTAGCAGACTACTCTGAGAAATACGTCTCTTAGTATTGGAACAGAAAAGACCTGTGTCTCAGCCAGTCGTGCCGCGCGTAGCGCGGCATCCCTGCTAGCAAACATATTAATTTTGTAAGTAAATATATTTAAATACCTATAAAAGGCTTTTCTAAAAATACAAATTTTATTTATCTTAAATATTTTAAACCGATTTTCACGTAACACATGTTCACCGATTTCTAATTTAAATTTGATGAGAAACAAATTATATAAAATTTTAAAATCGACTCTAAAGCTCTTGTTGTACTTACCGCCTCCCTGGACCGGGAACGCGCCGCCGTCCTGGAAGCCACCCTGCTGGAAGCCGCCTCCGTTCGGCGGGAATCCGCCGCCACCGCCGTTGAATCCGCCTCCGTCGCCGAAGCCGCCACCGCCGTAGCCGGGGCGGCCGTAGCCCGGTCGCGCCTCGACGATCGCCATCAGGGCCAGCACCGCCAGAATCGCGACGAACCGCAGGGAACCGAAGGTGGTCGACATTGTGCGGATTATCACACTCTTTTGGGGCTAACGGTTGCAAAAAGGTGGATGAAGAACCGTCGAGTGACCTTCTCCTTTTATACTTGACCCAAAGGAACGGAGCGTTCCCGCGGAACTTTTCTCCTCGTGGGCGTGCGGAGCAGAATTCGCGGAGAAACGGGGATGAGTCGACCGCCCCAGGGCGATCGTTCGTCAACCGGTGACCAAACTCCTTACACATGCTCGACGGCCGGAACGCTTCCGGATGCGATGAATCACGGTAATTATGATAACATGCGTGTCAATGACGTGCGGTTCAAGTGGACATAGTAATGGACGAACGGCAAGGCGTCCCACGTACGGTTGAACTTTAATGCGTGCTGAGATCGCTCGGATCATTGAAGTGAGCTTCGTAAGCTTCGTCACTTGGCGAACGCGTGGCGGCCCCCGCTTTCACACACAGGTGCGCTACCAAAACAACAGTTTAGGCCCATCCTCTCCCGGTCCCGGACCATCCATCCACAGCTGATCCTCATTCCTGGGAACGGCAATGGCCTGCAGCCCGCAGCACTTCAAGACCCCCCTCCTCCCGCAGCCCGCCCTTTGGAGGCGCCTATCCGGGCCAGTTTTCCCAGTGCTAAAGATTCATAATTCAGGTGGTTTATTCTGAATTCTGAACTGAAAAACTGCCTGAATTCTGCTTATCCGAATCTGAATTGTGGGACACCGCTTATGTAAGCAAGGCCTGGGTAATTCCCGTCTGGGTGATGGCAACATGCGAATGTTGTACCCTGACCACTATATGCATGTGCATGACGTGTGTCCCGCCTGGTATGCACATGCGCTGTCATGGGCGTGCGGTCTGCAGACAGCCGAGCACCTCGGTGCATCATGTGCATGGATAAACAGCGTGTTCATGCACTCCGCTAGTGAAACTGTGGAGTGAATGTCGTTTGCGCAGCAGACGGACGCCAGACGGTGTAAACAAGGAAGCATACAGAGACGATCTGAATGCGCATGAGCGCACTTAATGCATTTGATCCGTACCGAACACAATTCCGTTTGTGCTTCTGCATGCGGTACCGTCTGGTCCGCATGAAACGCACGCACGCATGCGCACAGCAGGACACAGTTAATGCATTTTCCGAAAAGTTTGTTTAATCTACTGGTCGCATGTTTAACAAACTGTTTCCATGCTGTCACACGCGCAATTATGTCGGAAGTCTTCTCCTGCTGTGTGGCAAAAAGGGGTGTCTGGAATTCCGATTCCGACATTCCGAATTCCGACAAATCGAAGTCGTTCAGGTGCCGTATGCAAATGCGAAAATTTTCGCGTGTCACGTCAGCGTCTTCAAGTGTTTTCGATAAGTTTAAAGAACTACTGCATGCCATGGACTCGCCGCACGACGGACGTCAGGGTTGCGGGTCTCAGTCTCGGTCTCCGTCTCGAAAACCGAAACTCTCGCGGGGTCTGGTCTCGGTCTCGGTCTCGGTCATGAGGAAAATCCGATGGTCTCGGTCTCGGTCATGAGAGATAAAAAAGGCCAAGATGGACCGCCGCTAGGCGCCGACCTACGAAATTTTCACTATATTTCTCTAAGTTTCATCCAAAATTTCGTTGGTGTCGCCTGCGGCGGGCCAATTTTAGCCGAATTTTTTACATTTTTGACCGCGGTGGGGCGATTTTGGGTCGAAAATATTTCAAGTCTCGGTCATGAGTCTGGCCTCGGTCCCGGTCTCGGTCTCGGGGGGTCTGGTCTCGGTCTCGGTCAGTCAAATTTCATCCCGCATCCCTGACGGACGTCACTTCTCCGACTCGATCGGTGTCATTTCGACCCTGCGGCGATTCCTTACGAAGTTTACGGTGTTCGTGCACGAACGGGCGGACCGACCTTGAAAGACTGCCTGCCGCCGCGCCATCCGCCGCGCTACCCGAGATCGTGTTACATTCACCGAAGGCTATCGCAACCTATTTTCGAGCTTGGATCCGGATCAACTTGACCGTTCGACGTCGCCGGAAACCCGTGAACTGACATTTGTTACATCAAAAAGAGATCCCAGAAGCGACAAGCTAAAACTGTCTTAACTAACTCATTGGCCTCGCCGCGAGCCGGGTAGAGAACTGACTAATGCTAACAGTGGTGGAACGGTATAGAGGCCTCGAAAAATCAGCTTACAAAGCTGCTTAGACGAAATGCAGAGCAGCTAGACAGACCCTTTACTTATTTATTTTACTTTATTGGAAAATCATCTGCTTCATGCAATCGTAGTCCGAATATCCTCGGCACGATGCTTCCGACAACGAGATGTCTCTGAACGCCGTTGTGGTCAAGGTCCTGACCATCAGCACTTAACACCGTCTCCTCAGACTGTGAATGTGGTCAGAGCACGACCAGATCCGTCGGATGGAATATGAGTCCGATCGGTTCCCCCTGCCGAACTCCAGTCGGTATGGTCGGAACGTCTTAGGCGGGCCGCACAATTGAGCGAGTAGCGAGCAGCGAGTAGCGAGCAGCGAGTGCCAGCGAGTACTCGCTAGGGTACACACAATTGAGCGAGTGACCGGCCGGCTACTCGCTACTCGCCGCGAGTAGCGAGTGGCTACTCGCTGGTCAATTGTGTGGACCCTTTTCGAAAATTGGCCTACTCGCTCGGCGAGTGGCACTCGTTGAGCGAGTAGCTCGCTGGTGTCCACACAATTGCCGGCGAGTGCTCGCTGCGAGTGCAGTGAAAAAGTCGTTGCTGTTTACTCCAGTGCGAGAACGTCGCTTGCACATGCACAGTCCTTAAATGCGAACGTGGAAAACAAAAACAGTGAAGCTATTTGCGCCAAAAAGAGGTGATCTCCATATCGCCGGCCGCTTCCTTCTCGGTGACGTAGTCGATGCGCAGCCCGCCCCACTTGTTGTTCAGCAAGCGATGACCACCGGTGGTCGACTTGTCGACGAGGAAAGGCGCCCTGAAAGGTCAGGCTATCGCGTCAAGTCATGGTAAGCGCGCATGCCTACCGGACATACTCCAGCTTCGTCTTGATCCGCGTCGCCATGGCCACCTTTTCGAGCATGATTTAGATGGACTCGGGGCGCTCCTTGTCGCGACGGAAAAGCGTGATGTTGACCTCGACGTCCACGTTGTTGCGCAGCCAGTCACGGATCTGCAAACGAGATCTCCTTGCCACTAGAGGACTAATGTCGTACCTCCTTCTCGCAAGCGGCGTGCTGGACGTAGAAGAGGCGCAGCGAGCGAGCGCGAGGTCCGTCAGAGAGCCGCTTCTTTGGCTTGTAGAAGACGCGCTCGACGTTGTTGTCCCACGTCTTGTACGGCTTCCTGACGGCAGCATTGCCGTCATGAGTGAGCTTGATGGGCTTCGGCGCGTACTTGTCCTTGATCGGTGCCATCAGAATTGAGCCTAGTGAGAACGGTCAATTCGAACAACATGAGTAGAGTCATATATGTAGATAGTGCGCGGGCTTCACCCATGCCAGCCAAGAGTCAACCTTTAGACGTCGTTTAATGTACCGCATGCAACTGAGCATAGAAATACACAGATCAGATGTAGTCGTTCTGCCAGTCCACGGCCCCTACGCCGTTGAAGAAGTCCTTCAGCTTGTTGCGCAGCTGGATGGCACGATCCGCCGGCCGATTCGCGTGGTTGTTCATGAGGTTGGGCGCTTGTGATAGCTGCGCATCTCGGTCTTCTCCATCGCCCGGCGAGAACGCTACGTCGCCTTCGTCCACCAGAAAGTTGTGGAGGCTCACGATGGCCTGCACGATGACATCGCAGTTTTCCGCGGTGGTCTCGATAGGGCGGAGCAGCAGTCGAAAGCGCTGGACCATGAGGCCGAAGGTGCTCTCCACCAGGCGACGAGCACGGGACAGCCTAAACTGTTAAGTGTAAGCATTAAAATGCGCTCCGTCTTGCGCTTCATTTGTTTTGATGTTTTGATGTGATCTGCCGACTACTCGACCCTACCTGTAGTTGAACACGCGTTTCTCGTCCGTCATTGCAGTCTCCGGGTAGGGCTTCATTAGGTTGGGCCGAAGCGGGAACGCAGCATCGCCGATGAAGTAATACGGGAATGGCTCGTCGGTTCCTGGCAGCGGCTCGTCGGGTGGCAGCTGCAGCGGGTTCGTGTGACCGGCGTCGACGACCATCTGCCCGAAGTTGCACCGCGCGAAGACACCGCCATCTGACTCCCTGCCGAAGCTCCCGACGCTCGCGTAGATGACCCTGTAGTTCGCGTCGGCGACCGCCATCAGCACTGTGCTGAAGTAGCCCTTGTAGTTGTGGAACTGGGAGCCGGAGTTAGCAGGCGCCTTCATCCGGATGTGCTTTCCATCAATCGCGCCTAAACAGGGAGGTCAAACAACGAATGAACACATGAACGAGACGCTACCCCCCCCCCCCCGCCTCGGTCCCCTTCACCCTGCTTACCAACACAGTTGGGCACGTTCCACCGCTCCCAGTAGTCGGCGGCCACCTTGCGCCACTCGTCTGCCGAAGCGGGCTTGCGCATGTATGTCGGTGCTAGGGCCTCGACGATGGCCTGGCATGTCTCCCTGCAGATTTTGCCGACGGTGGTCTCGCCGAGGAGAAAGTCGAAAGACAGTTGCCTGAAGCTGGCGCCACTGGCGAGAAACCGCATGGTGACGACCAGGCGGTGCTCTGGGCTGATCGCCTCTCGACGCGAATACCGCTCGAGTCTAAACAGGGAAATGAGATTTTTTAATGAACTAGTACAACGATGAAATGCCAACATCACTGTTCATGCTCTGTTTGCTTCCGAACAATAGGCAAATGGAAACTCACTTGCTCTGGACGAGGATCTTCAAGTGCTCCCACTCCTCGACCGTGAAGCGCGTGTACTGCCGGAACTTTTCCGGATGGTCCTTCAGCTTGAGGAAGGTCTGGAACTGTCCGAGCTGGTTCCTGTTCTGCAATACCTCGTGCACGCCGATGCGCGGTTGACGACGGGCTCGAATAGCAGCTATGAGACGCAGCAGTGCAAGCGCAAGTCGACGGTCCGCAACCATGGTGGACTACCTGAACGGGCAAAAGTAGGCTCCGAGAAAGGAAGACGCACCGCAAACGCGAACGAAAGTGAATCGAATGGCTATCGGAGTGTTTGCGACGTGTTTACGTCGTTTCACAACGCTTCCCCAGTCACAACAACCTTCCACTCGCTGGCTTTTTTCGACAACATCCGAACCCTGAAAACCCACTCGCAGCGAGTGGAGCGAGTACTCGCTGGCCGCACTCGCTGGTGTACGCACAATTGAGCGAGTAGCGAGTACTCGCTCAATTGTGTGAACCAAAACCACTCGCGGCGAGCACTCGCGCTCGCTACTCGCTCAATTGTGCCGCCCGCCTTAGTTTCGGGTCTCATGCGCCACAAATGGATTCCGATCTGCTAGTGTCCGATCCAAAGCGCTGACTACCGCTAATTCCGATCACACTGACTTGATCTGCACCGCTGGCCACAACTTCAATCCGACAAGGATTTGATCAGACACTACCAGATCGCTCCAGCCCGTATGGTCGGAACGTCTTAGTGTCTGTGTCTTATGCGCCCACAATTTTGGTCGCAGTATGGTGGTCACCGTGCGCAGTGGCGTACCTAGGATCCGGCCAGAGGGGGGGGGCCACGGTAAGGGGGGACCCTTACCTATATTTCGGCGCCGGCCTTCGGCCGGCGCCGAAAAAATGCCTTGGTCCCCCCCTTTGGTAGTTTTTTCCGAAGTCTCCCATTTTATCCGCATGGCGGTCTTTAACACTGATTTTGATGCGTTTAAACCCAAAGTAGCCCGCCGCAGGCGCCGCCAACAAGAGTTTTTCGGCTTTTTTGGAGTAAAATTCATCGAAAATTGAAGGCCCGAATGTTTTTCTGTCCCGAATATCACGTATTTAGAGTAAATAGGCCCGCCGCAGGCGCCGCCAAAAAGGGTTTTCGACTTTCTTGGCAAAGTTGCGTTGAAAAATTGATTTGCCTTGGTCCCCATTTGGTACTTTTTGTACATGCCGGGTTTTGCCCTTTCAGTGGTCTTAAACTGTTGTTTTGAGCTTAGTTCAGCCAAAAAACTGCCCGCCGGTGGCGCCGGTAAAACAGTTCATGTGCTTCTAGGGCCAAACTAGCCCATAAATTGGCTAGTTCATTCTAAGGTCAGCCCGCCGCAGGCGCCGCCGGAGCAAATTTTAGGCCTATAAGGCAATTATTCGTTCAAAATATGGCCTATATTGTCAGATTATCTATGAATTTTGAAAAAGAAAATTTTGCCTTGGTCCCCCCTTACCCCTCGCGGGCCTTCGGCCCGGCTCGAGGGGGCGCGCA
>JNEY01000015.1:591505-604798 GCA_020875895.1 Aphelenchus avenae
ACGGTACGGAATACGGTACGGCCGACTAAGTATACCTTCAGGTACTATTAAAATTTAATAAAAATAAAGATTTATTTTAAAAATTTGAATAAACTTCAAGTAAATTACCCCAATAAAAAATTTAATATAAATAAAACAAAAATGTTTAATAAAGCAAAAATTAATAGCACCCATAATGGGCTACTAGCACCGTGCATTTTGCCCCAGTTTACTCTCAATTTTACCGAAAGCATTTAGCCGCCAAGTCCTCGATCTCTGCGGCCACTTTGAAGTTGTGACGAATCCTGATGGCGCTAAGGCATCTCCGGAAGCGCTGACTCTCCGAGCCCACCAGAAGCAAGATGTCTACTGTCTCGGGAGCTTGCTGGATCGGCTTGCTGCAAAGACCGATTCCCAGTCACTGACCGCGTCTAATCCGGACCTCGTGGACTTTGTCGGTGCATGCCAGTCCGGCAAAGACCTGGACTACATTGCGGAGCACAAGTATCTTGCGCAAAGTAAGCACATCGGCGAAACTAAGCAGCGACATGCTTCCCGTTCCTACCCGTTTACAATTTAAAAATTTAGACTTCCCGATTCCTCCTAGCGGCTCCGTGAGCACTGAGAAAATCCCCGGCTACCGGAGCATTGCGGAGAGTCGACTGACCAAGGATTTCTACGTTGTCCAATGGCTCGGAAAAGGCGGTTTTGGAGACGTGTACCTTGCCAGGTAAGCTACGTATGTTAGAGTAATTACGACTTGCGCAATTTCAGGAACAAACTCGACGGGAACGACTACGCCGTCAAACGCATACCGCTCAATCCACGGAGTGCTAAGCTCAACGAGAAGGTCAAGCGAGAGGCAAAGCTCTTCTCGAAGCTCAACCACGAGCACGTGGTCCGCTACTACGCCGCCTGGATCGAGACCGCAGCCGCTGAATCTCCATCCACTTCCTCGCTTTCATCGGGTAATTACTGTAATGAACGACGCTTACTGTATTCCAACAATTCAGAATCCATTGTGGACAAGCGCAAAGCGGACGCTTCGTTTATGCCAGCGAACATGCGCAAGCTCGAGACCGTCCCGGAGATTACGAAGGCGGGACCCTCTGGCGCCGACAACGATGACGATTCGGCAAGCTTCATGCCAGTTGAGAAAAACGGAGCAGAAGAGTCTTTCGCACCGACTCCGGTTAAGCCACGCCGGATCGGACGTCTCTGGCAAAACGACGACTCGTCGAGCATTGCGCAGTCGGGACGGATGCAAAGCGTGCGCACATTGTTCTCTCCGCAAGTTGGACAACATTCGAAATCGGCCGCTCATTCGGAGTTCGACATCGTGTTCGGAGAAGATGACTCTGACGAAGAGGTATTTGCGTCCCTTAGCACTTGGTCATCACCCCGGTTCTGAAACACACCTGATTTTCTGAAATACATTTTGTTATGGGTCTACGTAGACGGCGCACGCAAATGTGAAGTGCGTTTTTTTTAGGATGTCTTCGTGAGAGAAGTGGAAGATCCGAGCAAGGTCAAGCAGCCCAGCGACACGGAAGAATCATCCACGCCTCCAATTCCGACACAAGTACTCTACATACAGATGGAGTACTGTAAGAACTCGACGCTGCGCAACTTGATCGACACTGAAAAGCTCCACTCTGACACGGCTAGCATATGGCGCATCTTCAGGGAGATTCTACTCGGCCTTCAGTACATCCACCACCAGAACATGATCCATAGAGGTACGTGTCTTGTTCGTGAGCAGACCATAGACTCTTTGTGCGCAAGGGTTTTGCGCACGATATGCTACCGGTAAAGCTGATTGTGGTCTGAAGCTTTGTCCATTTAGACATAAAACCGATGAACATTCTGCTCGACGCCAACTGGTCAGTCAAGATCGGAGACTTTGGCCTCGCTACCAAGGACCTCTTCGCGGCTCCGGAGACGGTGGACGCTGATGACCCGGTGGCGGAGCACAAGCCACATGCCACCACAAAGCGTACGTCGTCGGGCCTAACGAAGGACATCGGAACGCACTTCTACATCGCACCGGAAATCCAGCGGAACACTTCGGTGTCGACGAAATACTACTCTGCAAAGATCGACGTTTACAGGTAGGCGAGTCCAATTCCTGGGTACTAAAGTACTTTTTGCCTACTACTGTAAAAACGACACTCGTTTATTTTATTATGAGCATGGTAAAAGTAAAGGATTTTTCCCGGGTTACAGTATTTTTGAGCAGCATATTCTACAGTTGTTCCGAGTACCGTACTGACGAATAGACTTTACAGTAACAAACGGTTAGGCAGTTCTGTTTTCCGTTGCTGTAAGAATGGTTAGGTATTTTTGTAGCTTCCAGCATTTTACGGTAACAAACTCGTGACTCGCCTCTGCTAATTCTGCTTCCCGTTACTGTAAAAATGTTTATTTAGCCTGGGCATTGTACTCTTCGAAATGTTCTATCGGCCGCCAGAAACCGTCACCGAGCGTTACTCTACCCTTCAAGTGCTCAGAACCTCGCTTGCTTTTCCGGAGGACTTTGGCGCTGATGTCACGCAGAAGCAGAAAGCCACTGCGAAGAAGCTCATCTCGATGATGCTAAAGTCTCATCCACAAGAGCGACCTTCAGTAGATGCGCTCCTGCAAAGCGAGATGATTCCGATGGTTCAGTTCGAGGAGGACGACTTTCAGGTATGAGGTCACTTGAGGTCACCTGGCTGAAGTTGATAAACATGTGCCTATTTCAGATAATGTTTTCGCAGGCAGTCCGGAATCGGAAAGGGAAGCTCTACAAGTGGATGGTGGATGAGCTGCTCAAGCAGGACGTGCCCACGGCGCTGAGCTACTGCTTCGACCAGATCATTTGTCTGGTAATTTAGCATGCAAAATGCACAATTTTACTTGCAAATTTAGGACAAATCCTCCGATCGGGAGCTAGTCATCGAACATCTGCGCCAGGAATTGGTCGCTCTTTTTGCCCTACACGCGTTCACACCTTTCAATGCGCACTTGCTGGTGAGCATGTCGGCGGAAACTGATCGGCTCGGGATCGCTCAGCAGACCTGCAAAATGCTTGACTCGTCCGGCTTGCCCGTTGCGCTGCCGGTGAGTTTCATTTCCAGCGTACTACGCTTGCAGGAATGCATGTGCAAATATTTTGCTTTAGGCCGACCTGCGTAAGAACTTCGTCCGATGCTGCGTGCGCACCGGAGTTGCGAGCATGAAACGCTTTACATTCGCAAAAGCCTACGCGCAGACGGACCCATACGGTATGCACGTTTTCCATTAGATATTGCAAACGTGCTTAATGCTACTTTTAGGTGGCGTGCATCCCGTGGAGCGGAACGAATGCTGCCTGGACATAATCGGTCCGCAAACGTCTGCTGACACCCTGGCTGCGGAAATGCTCCACATTGTCGCCAAGATTGCTCACTGCGTTTCTTCGATTTCTTCACTGAGATGGACGCTGGTGCTCGGCCACTTGTCCGTAGTCCGAGCCGCATGCGCACACTTGGGGCTCAACGATAGCTCAACGCAGAAGAAAGTCTTGGATGTGCTGTACGGATTCGCGACTTCAAATAGTAAGCAGAATCCTTACCGTATGGCCTAAACCTGCTCTTTTCAGAGAAGTTGAGCCACGACCGCAAAAGCGAGCTACTTGCAAATCGATGCGAGCTCACACTCCAAACTGCGTCGTCGATGCTCAAGATGCTGGAGCCCGTGAACGCTCTTGATGACCTCCGAGAGCAGCTTCGCCCGCTGATGCGCAGCAAGCAGTCCGAAGTGCGGGACCTGGCGCGACAAGCTTGCAACGACATTGCGAACGCGCTTGCGACAATGTTCGCCCTTGCAGGTACAGTTGCTTTCGATGAATAAAGTGCAGTGTAAGGTGGGCCCGGTTTAGGCGAAAAGTACGAAAGCGTCTTGTTCGACGTCGGCTTAACGTACCGCCCAAGCGTGTTCGCGGATGGTCTGGTTTTCCTGATGAAGGTCGACGTGCCTCACAATAATGCGACAAAGGCAGCGGTCGTCCTTGCAGGAGGTAAGCACTAAGTACAGTAAATGCACCACTACCTACTACAGCAGCAATTACTGAACCCCACTAGCAGGCACTCAGTCGGCACTCGGTTGGCACGTACAGTAGCACTGTCAATTACAGTAAACTTGAAATTACAGTAAATCGGTGCTGGACCGCGCTAAGCCTGGCCTTTGGGCGCTAGTTTGGACCTTTATGCTCAACGACCATACGATCATTATTGTACTATTGCAACCTCATTTTTAGGTCGCTACGACTCTTACCTCACTGCCGAACGTCATGCGCAAGATCCGGTTCCTGCTAGTCCGCTGTGCGCATACGGTTTTAACCTGCCACTCGACAATCTGGCGCTCATCCAGGAGATCCAGTTGGCAGGTGAGCGCTCCTAGCACAGCAAGTTCTAATTCCGACATCCAGAAGCGCCTCCTTCGACATGCGCAGTTCTCGTCTGTTCCTCGTCGACTGAATCCCTCAAAGACACGTGCGAATTCGTACGAATGTTATGGGATCGGGGTGTTCCGTCCGATGTGCATTTCGAGCCCGGTTTTCCGATGTTGGTATGACCACTTCCAAGCTATCAATGTGATGCCATTTGCAACTTTAGGAGCACTGCAAACGCTACTCCATTCACTTCCTGATCGTGGTGATCGAGAAGAATGACGCCGTTCTGTACGCCGACGAGACCGTTTGCACGGCTGCAGTCAACGCATCCTTACTTCCATCAGGCCCACGGAAGGCAGCTTCCGGAGGATACGTCCTCATTTCCAACAAAATGTCCTTCGACGAAGCTTTGCGACTTATCACTCTGACGGAGCATGAGCTGTCGGCCCACTCATCGATACCTCGACCGCTAATGCTTAGTACAAGCGCCACCGCTACAGCCGTCGGAGCCAGCTCTAGCGACCATGCGATCGCATCCGGAAAAACCGCCGCTGCCTCCGCGACAGCGACTTTTGCAAACGTGAACGTTGTCTACGCCATGCCGGAGAAGCCTGCGCAGAACTCGAAGAAGAAGATTGAGGTAAGGTCTAAACATCTATTTGCGGATAAAGGCCCAAGCATTTTTAACTTGCAAAAGTTACTGTAAGGAAATCATTGTAAGCTAAAGCGCAGTACGGTGTTTGTTGTCAGAATGACTTCTCTGCTCCGTTGGCAATGAACTCGGTGTGCAGCCAAGTTACTGCAAGAGATGTCCAGCTGCGATTTTACAGTAATTGTTTAGGTAGAAGTCCACTTTGTCCTACAGTCACTTTTTCAGATGCAACTCCGAGCGGTCCTCAACGAGCCGCTGGGAAGGATGAGCTCGAAAGCGCGCGTAGAAGTGCTCGTCACCGACGTCAGCGTCGAGCTGTTGCGACTACTCGTCTCTCAAATCGACCGACACTCGACGCAGGAGGAGCTGCAAGTCGCAGTTGACATCGTTCATAAGCAGGCCGGGAGGCAGAAGCCTGACGTGGACGCATTGGTGCAGGCGCTGCGTCCCCTCTTCACGTCGGCTGGTGCGGCTTCCGTCCTCGTGCTATGGACTCGACTGGACGAGTCTTTTTATAAGGTTATCGTGTAATCATTGCTTCGCGGACCTCTTTTGTTACACGTTTGACATGCTTTTGTTAACCGCCACAAAGTGAGCGTTATTCAACTTCCTGGTTCAGGACATTCGGGTTATTTGTGACTCCACTATGCACGCTTAACTGGCATTCGTTCTTTGTTGCCCACAAGTTGTTGTCCAACATTGGTTGAGGATACGGGTTCTACAATAAAAGGTCATTCTTTTAGTCGTCGCGTTTCATGGAAATTTTGGACGTTTAAGACTAGTCTGCAGGTAGCATGAAAGCGGCCCACTTTCGTGGAGTTTATGACGTATCGAATTGCTTTCACGATGACTTAACGGTCCAGTGATTCGTCCGAGTAAACACGCCTGCGGAACGAATTATCGTGTCATATTTTCAATGAAAGCCACCATAGTTTGACGCACATTGTGAACAATTTAATTGCCCGTGCGATGCGCACGTCACTTACCCATTTCGTTGCGCATCTCTGTTTAATCCAAAGCTCTCGTTCAGATGCAAGAAAAAGCAGTAATCCTTGCATGCATTGTGCTAGCGCATATGTTCCTCGTCGTGGTCAATTCGCATAGCCCGGACGCGTCAGATAAGGTGGATGCATTACGACATAGACGGTCGCTTATTTATTGCTGCTGTAATGGCGACTGCCAATGGACGCACGGTCTCTGTCTCTGCATGGAGAAAGGTACAGTAAAAAAGCATGCGTGATTTAACTGTACCGAATTCTGTACAGTACCTAAACACACACTAGTTACTGTATATTTTAACTGATTCATCCTAAGAGTTACTGTTAACGTTTATGGATTTTCGTTACAGTAACGAATGGCTTAAAGCAATACGTTACGGTAATTTCTTTGGTTCACAGTCGAACTTACTGTAATGCCTGTGGAAGCTCGTAGCAGTACAGAATGCCTTGAAAGCAGTACGTTGCAAATTAGTCCGCTGCAACGCTGGGCCAATAATTAGCATCATAAAGTATAGGTATAAGCATTGCATTTATAAGCACCGTTGGAATTTGCAGAAGAAGGGAAGGTGTGCAGATGCCCAAATCCGATAGGCAATATCCACTCCGCTGCACAGTATGCGTATGGACGCACAACGAATGCGTCTCATTCTCTGCAAATGTGAAGTAATGCGTCGGCTCCGTAGGGTTACTGCCGGAACAGCATGCGCAGAACGCACCGCACAAACACAAAAAATGTTTACAGCATTTGCGCTAATCGGGGACCACATGTGCCAATGCGGTCATCGGCCACACGTGCCAATGCGGTCAGACACCACACGTGCCAATGCGGTCAGACAACACACGTGCTAATGCGGTCATCGGCGACACGTGCCACTGCGATCAGGACCGCATGTGCCAATGCGGTCAGCTAGCACATGTGCCACAGCGGTCCGGGGACCACACGTGTCAGGTAATGCGGTCTGGGATCCACGCGTGTCAATGCGGTCAGGGACCACAGGTGTCCCTGCGGTCAGGTACCACACGGCCAATGCGGTCAGGGACCAAACGTGCCACTGCGGTCAGCACCGCACGGCCAGTGCAGTTTGGGACCGCATGTTCCACCGCGGTCGCGGCCCACACGTGCCACTACGGTCAGCAAACATACATGTCAGCGGTCAGGGAGCACACATGCCACAGCGGTCCGGGACCACATGTTCCAAGTCGGTCAAAGACAACACGTGCCAAGTCGGTCAGAGACCACTCATGCCACTGCCGTCAGGACCGCACGGCCAATGCAGACAGGGACCGCATGTGCCTCTGCGGTCCGGGGTGCCACTGCGGTCCGGGACCACACGTGGCACTGCGGTCCGGGACCACACGTGGCACTGCGGTCAGGGACCAAGGCGGTCAGAGACCACACATACCACTGCGGTCAGGACCGCACGGCCAATGCAGTCAGGGACCGCATGTGCCTCTGCGGTCCGGGGTGCCACTGCGGTCCGGGACCACACGTGCCACTGCGGTCCGGGACCACACGTGGCACTGCGGTCAGGGACCAAGGCGGTCAGAGACCACACGTGCCACTGCGGTCTGGACCGCACGGCCAATGCAGTCAGGGACCGCATGTCCCACTGCGGTCCGGGACCACACGTGCCACTGCGGTCAGGACCGCATGTGCCACTGCGGTCCGGGACCACACGTGCCACTGCGGTCAGGACCGCATGTCCCACTGCGGTCCGGGACCACACGTGCCACTGCGGTCAGGACCGCATGTGCCACTGCGGTCCGGGACCACACGTGCCACTGCGGTCAGGACCGCATGTCCCACTGCGGTCCGGGACCACACGTGCCACTGCGGTCAGGACCGCATGTGCCACTGCGGTCCGGGACCACACGTGCCACTGCGGTCAGGACCGCATGTCCCACTGCGGTCCGGGACCACACGTGCCACTGCGGTCAGGACCGCATGTGCCACTGCGGTCCGGGACCACACGTGCCACTGCGGTCAGGACCGCATGTCCCACTGCGGTCCGGGACCACACGTGCCACTGCGGTCAGGACCGCATGTGCCACTGCGGTCCGGGACCACACGTGCCACTGCGGTCAGGACCGCATGTCCCACTGCGGTCCGGGACCACACGTGCCACTGCGGTCAGGACCGCATGTGCCACTGCGGTCCGGGACCACACGTGCCACTGCGGTCAGGACCGCATGTGCCACTGCGGTCCGGGACCACACGTGCCACTGCGGTCAGGACCGCATGTGCCACTGCGGTCCGGGACCACACGTGCCACTGCGGTCAGGACCGCATGTGCCACTGCGGTCCGGGACCACACGTGCCACTGCGGTCAGGACCGCATGTGCCACTGCGGTCCGGGACCACACGTGCCACTGCGGTCAGGACCGCATGTGCCACTGCGGTCCGGGACCACACGTGCCACTGCGGTCAGGACCGCATGTGCCACTGCGGTCCGGGACCACACGTGCCACTGCGGTCAGGACCGCATGTGCCACTGCGGTCCGGGACCACACGTGCCACTGCGGTCAGGACCGCATGTGCCACTGCGGTCCGGGACCACACGTGCCACTGCGGTCAGGACCGCATGTGCCACTGCGGTCCGGGACCACACGTGCCACTGCGGTCAGGACCGCATGTGCCACTGCGGTCCGGGACCACACGTGCCACTGCGGTCAGGACCGCATGTGCCACTGCGGTCCGGGACCACACGTGCCACTGCGGTCAGGACCGCATGTGCCACTGCGGTCCGGGACCACACGTGCCACTGCGGTCAGGACCGCATGTGCCACTGCGGTCCGGGACCACACGTGCCACTGCGGTCAGGACCGCATGTGCCACTGCGGTCCGGGACCACACGTGCCACTGCGGTCAGGACCGCATGTGCCACTGCGGTCCGGGACCACACGTGCCACTGCGGTCAGGACCGCATGTGCCACTGCGGTCCGGGACCACACGTGCCACTGCGGTCAGGACCGCATGTGCCACTGCGGTCCGGGACCACACGTGCCACTGCGGTCAGGACCGCATGTGCCACTGCGGTCCGGGACCACACGTGCCACTGCGGTCAGGACCGCACGGCCAATGCAGTCAGGGACCGCATGTGCCACTGCGGTCGCGGGCCACACGTGCCACTAAGGTCAGGGACGGTACGTGCCACTGCGGTCCGGGACAACATGTGCCTTCCGCAATGCGGAAAAATCACGCAATACTGAGCGCGTAAAAAGCATTGCGTTACCAGTTAGACTAGTGTAACCCCGAGCCCAAAAACGTTGTCACCCAGAGTAGGTATGTACCTTCACGCGTTTGCAATTTGCAGAAGAAGGGAAGGCGTGCATATGTCCAAATCCGGGCGACAAAATCCACGGCACAATATGCGTATGGAGGCGCAATGAATGCGTCCCATGTAAGTACGCCCGCGAAGTTGAAGTAATGCGACAGCTTTTTAGGGTTACTACCGCACTGATTTTCTCAGAACGAACCGCAACGCGCAACGATCGTGGCACTTTGTTGAGTACATGCGTCACTTGCAATTCTTACCGCTTTTTATTGCATAGTTTTATTTGCAAAAATCACTGGTCAGCTAGTGCAATTAAACCTAGCGATATTCGCATTCGTAAATTGTCCACGTTTCGTCTGATGCCTTTGTTTCGAGTTCTTCGGATGACGTTTGTCCACGTGGGTGAGCAATTTCTTGCCTAAACGACCGAAGTATTTGTTTTATTTTCCCGCGTTTTTCATGGCAAGAACCTCAAAACCTGAAAACCATTTAATATTAAAAACTCCTCAGTTTTAAAATATTCCGACAAAAAGGAAGAATCGTAAAAAATTAAAATTAAAACTTAAAGAAATATTAATATTGTATTCAAAATATTAATATTATTATAACAAATTAATGAAATATTAGTAATAAAATGAGATTTAAAATTAAGTAAAATGTAAAAAATATTTTGGCACAATAAAAAAAAATTAAATTTACAAAATAAAATTTAAAAATTGCGTTTTCTAAATCATTTCAATAATACGCTCACGGAAAATAACAAACCTTCGTAAATTAGTCGCTGTTCCAGGTTGACCAGCAGAATATTGAGTGCACTTTGGTCCTGCCGATGGCATTGCCCGTCTTTCCCCTTGTCCCGGCACCATAGCGACGCGCCTTCCGGCTCGATGCAGTCTCGGGTGACCGCGCAAAGGAGGGCCCTGAAGGTGGCACTGTGAGCCCAGGAAAACCCCTTTCCAAAAAGACCATTTAAGCAGTTGCCGAGTGTCCTCGCTGCGGTGCACTAGCAGGAGATTCGCCTCCTGCATGGCGTAGTTGGCGGGAACGGTCGGATCGAGCGGCAGGAATGAATACATACCTGCAAGAACGGCTGGATTTTTCGGGGTTACCCGGCCTATGCAATTACGTAATGCTTAATTATGAATTTTTTATTAAAAACCGGCAAAAGTAATTAATCATTTGGTTTCCTGAATTGTGGGTATTTTTATTAATTTTTTTTAGTAATTTTTTGATAATGTAGAAAAAATTAGGCATAAGGAATTAGTGGCAACTATTAATAAATTTTAATTGCCGAACGTGTTTTTTACTTTCGAAATCATTTACTTATTTTTCTCACTGTTTGTTTATTTCGTTCGCACATATTTGTTTATTTTACTTGAACTAATTCCGAATTTCAATTCATATACTGCAATTTCGATGTTTTTTAAACACTTAACTTTCCCGGCCATACTTTAAAATTTGGGAACACAAGCACTAGCGCATCATATGCCCACACTCTTAGCGACCCACCCTGGTGCGTTGCGTACCGAATCGTGTGCCCGGTGTTGCCGGACATCTGGAAATGCGTCAGCGTCCCGTTGTTCATCGACTCAAAGAACGTCCCAAAATCGCCGGATTCGAATAGGATCGAGCTGTCCGCGTAGACGAACGACTCCGCTTCAAGGAGCATCTCCTGAACGAAAAGTACTTAAGGAGCATCTCATGATCACCAATGACTAAGGAGCAAAGTGTCGAAAGCGAACCCACCGCCAAGATGAGGACCTTCCACGCGAACGTTTTGAGCGCCCGGACGTTTGAAGGCAGCCGGCTGAAGTCGAAAACGCGCACTTCCAGGTTGCACACTTTTCGGAGTTCGGACATCTGAAAGCGGATATCCTGGCGCCGGCTGTGGGTTCATCACGGCGGCGAGGAAGCCTCGAAGTTATTCATTTTTGGCCTAGCTTCATGGTCTTGTTAAGGTTTTTAGTTAGGTTTTTTTTGGCAACATATTTAACCAGCTGGTAAAATCAGGTTGGAAAAAAGATAATTTTTGGAGAAATAAGGAGAGTTACCGCCAATGTGCAGGCTTTTTTACAAAGACTGAACTGGTTTCTTAAAATTTTTTCCAAGGTCGTATTGAAGAATCATCGGTTTCCCCATATCGGATACATTAGCTTTTCTTAGCACCAGACAGCCATACTTATTTTTTATATATTTTTGTTATAACTCGTATGATAATTGCCGATAAAAAATTTAATTTAAATAATTTAGTTAATAAGAAGTAATTTAATTTAGTTATAATTTTTAAAGCCCTCGTTGCCCACCTTGCGAGTTTCATTGACGATTCCGCCGAGATCGTAGTAGACGATCTTGTTGTTGCCAAAGTGCGTCCGAATGCCCTCGATGACCGCTTTCGTCGGCGCGTAGAAGTACGAGCTTGCCGCCAGTACGAACACGGTAGCGTCGTTGAATACCGCCTAAATCGTTCCGTTCCACTAATTCGAGGTGGCGCAATGTGTGCCGTGTCGTTTTTCGTGGCAGCGGCAAACAGCAGAGCGGCACGAGGTGGGTCACCGTGGCAAAGTAGCAAACGTGTCCCCCCAAGTTTGCTCTATTTTTGCCCTCAAATTTACTGCGATTGCCCCCCCCCCCAATGCCCCCAAATTTGCACTAATTTTTGGGGGGTATTAGGGGGGAACGCTAAAAATTTGGGGCAAACACGCTCCATTTGGTTGCAGAAACGCGGCAAATTTGGGGCCACTTTCGCTATAGGCGCGGCCACCGTGACACGCGGCACGACGCTATAACATACCGCATTTTAATGCCAGACTTGTGTCAAAATTGCTGGTTCACGCCGGTGCTTTCGATTTTTTTGCTGGTTTAAACTGTTGGATTATATCGACTTTTGGACATTTTTTCATTACGGTTTTCGGTTGGTTCCTATTTGCGGGGTACACCTATTTTATGCCGTATGGTTGTTAACGTAAACGTCCATGAATTTTTTCATCACGGCATACCCTGCGGCACAGGGTTTCTTCGTCTCTGCAACTAATTCAAATCCTTTCAGTGAAGAGCTACCTTCGAATTTGCCGAGACCCTCTCGTCATCAGTCAGGCGGTACTTTTTCAGGTAGCTCAGCGAGGCGCAGCCAAAACGACGACCACGAATGTGCGTGTCCGACGCGACGACACAGTGGGCGTAGGCCATCTGCTCACCATCGCAATAGTCGTCTTGCGAGAGAATCTTCTCGGCTCCAAGAGGCCCAGGCCTAAACATCCCTCGAACGCAAGGATACGCCAAAAAACGTCACCTGATACGCCAATTGCGTTGGAGCCGCATGTTTCTACCCTCATACTGATAGAAGGCTTATCGAATAAATGTTGAATAAAACTTACCAAAAGGCAACCGGGGCTAGTACAAGTTTAGGAAAATGCACGCAGCGCGTCTCATTTTGTACATGCATACGTGAAGTCATGCGCACCAAGCGGCGAGGCATGCATTCTGCGGATATGCTTGCACACCTACATGCATCCATACCGCATTTACATGCACGTATGCACGACTAGGGTTAGACGACCGTACCGTATTCCGTACCGTACCGTACTGCGTACCGTATTCTACGGTACGGAGTACGGTACGGCTATTGGTCAGTACGGCTTGCAGTACCGTACTGGTACGGTACGAAGTACGGTACGGCATGACCCCCAGTACGGCGCCGTATTCCGTACCGTACTGCGAAATGCCCATTTTTAGCCGAAATCGAGCTAATTTTGGGCATTTTTGACCAAAAAACGAAAAATTTCGTCAAAAGTGACGGGTATGCATTCGTATCTAAAACCTTTTAACGCTTAATGTTGATGGCGTTGTTGTTTGATGTCCTAATGTTCCGTTTTTCCTGCGAAACGGCAGAAAAATTTCAAATTTTTTTATTACCGTATTACGGCGCCGTATTCCGTACCGTACCGTACCGTACTGCGCCGTACTGGTACGGTACGG
>JNEY01000015.1:627273-638285 GCA_020875895.1 Aphelenchus avenae
CGAGGACGTGAGGCGGGGCGAGGTGCACCCCCCCCCCCTATCGGTGGCCGAAGGCCGCCTATAGGGTAAGGGGGCACCATATGGTGAAGGAAAATTAGAAAGTAAGTAAATTTTTAAGGTTTAAAGGCTCTAAATTAGTTAATATAGCCTAAAGAAGCCATTTTTGACGTTATTTTAGTGATCTGAGGCCATTTAGACCCCCTTTTGGCCCATTTTAGGGGTCCACCCCCCTTTCCCCGACCTCCACACCCCCCCCCCTTCCTGAAATCATGCCTACGGCCCTGATCGAAGAGCATCCAGTTCAAATGCCACAGCATGCGGGAACGTCTTTTAAGCATGGCACATCGCGACATACTTAGATGCCCGTACCGTATTCCGTACCGTGCCGGACTGTTCCTCGACGCGTACCGTCAGCATCAAGACGACTACAAGACGAACATCGCCGTCCCCTTCATCCGCGCAGCCGTTGCGCACTATCACGGGAAAGCGAAGGAGCTCCTCGCGGAGGACGATTCCGTCGCCTACGAGGAGAAGAAGCTCATCTTGAAGCCGCTCGCGCTGAGGTCTACTTGCATGATGCGCATCGACGCGACTACCTGCAAACCCTCAGCGAACTCTTCGGCCTCGGAGATGAGAAGTTCCAGCGTCCATGAAGCCTTTGACGAAGCCGTCTTTTGTCTGCTACGGGCTGAATCTCGAAATAAATGAATGACGAATATCTTCTGCTTCTGTTTCGCGAATACATTATGCACTGCACCTGAGGAAAAGGACACTGTGCCATGATTGTTCGCTTCATGCCGGGTCTCTGTTTATCTATACACTCGAGTCGAAATATGCAAAACTGGTAATGTCATTCTATAAAATCAGAAACATCCTTATCGAACTCGTTGTCTTCTCGTTTACCAGTACGCTGTTGTTGTTGTCGTTGTTGTGAATGCAATGACTTGCTAGTTGTCTGGCGTACAAAGCGGTAAGCATGCTAAAGGAACCCGATGCAAGAAACGTCCCTTAGTCGCGTAGTCCCGTTAGAAGCTGTCCATTGCACGAATCTACGTAGCGTTAGGGGAGCCTCAATTTTCTCGGTGATTTCTACCGACAGTTATTGCGCTTACGACATAAAGCCTCTTGGAGTCTAGCAACACGTTTACCGGTAAATATCGCATGGACACTGTGCGGATAATTAGCCCAAATCGATCAAGGTCATTGTGGTATGTCTTGTCCCTGTCGTCGCGCAATCTCGGCCACCGTGAGGGACTCTTCATTCTCGAGAACCGTGGCTGGCGAAGACGCTCCTGGCGGTCCCTGGGTTCCTTGCGGCGCTGCTGACGTCTGCGGCGCGGCATTCGCCGGCTGCGCAACTCCCAGCGCGGGCACTCCCGGTTCTCCTCCGTCGGCAGGGCGTGGCGGAGACGGTGAGGAGCGAGGAGCACCGTCAGTCGGTCGTGGAGGAGCATCCGAGAAGTGAAGAGCTCCTTCAGTGTGATTCGGCGGGGCGGCTGAGGAGCGAGGAGCCGCGTCATCGCTGCGCTTCACAACGCAAGTCTCCCTGCCGTTCTCGACGTCGCAGCGCTGCCAGTTGCCGCAGCGGAAGGGCCGCTCCGTGTAGACGCCGTTGATGCACACGCTGCTCTTCTGGCAGTTGCCCGTGAGCCACTGCACGTAGGCTAAAACGAACTGGTGTAGACCTTGAGGACGGTAACGTAATCTAGGTTAGCGACATCCACCGTACCGCGCTCCGTACCGTACTGACTGCCCCGTACCGAACTCTGTACCGTACTGACCGCCCCGTACCGTACTCCCTACCGTAGAGTGCGCTACGGAAATCGGTACGGCTCATATTGCAGCCGTACTACGCACCGTACTAGTGCTGCCGTACCAGGGAGTGATGCCGTACTGTACTGCGCCAGTACGGTACGCTACGGAAACCCGTACCGGACCTTGGGCCTGTGCCGTACGTACCGCATACCGCTGAATACGTTATGCAATACGGTACGATACGGAGCACGGTACGAGCGAGTCAGTAAGGATCGGCAGTCGGGAGCCGTACCATACTCCTACCGTACTGACCCCCTCCGTACCGTGCTGACCCCCTCCTTACCGTACAGTACGGTACGGTGTACGGTGCGGGCCGTAATACGGTACGGTACGGCCCTAGTACGGCCCGTACTCGTCATAAAATGCCAGAAAATCGAAGCCGTACTGTACTACCGTACTGGACATCCACCCGTACCGTACTCCGTACGATACTACCCCACTCGTCCGTACTCCGTACCGTACAGTACGGAGTACGGTACGGTACGGCCGTACTATCTGTCCGACTGCCGACCTTTACTAAGGATACGATACGGAGAACGGTACGGGCGAGTCAGTACGGTACGGCTACGATTTTTCGGTGCTTGCCCAAGGCCCGTGGATAAGAAGTGGCTTACGCGGATGCTCGACGCCGTGCGCGTCCTTGCAGGGACACGTGCTCACCGGGACGCACGTGAGGAAGCGCTTCGTGTGGTCGTGGACGAAGCCCTCGTCGCACTTGCACCCGGGGTTGCACACGTTCGAGCAGTTGAAGTTGAGGCGCGGGTCCACCGTCAGGCAGGTGTGCTGGCACGGCACGCACTCCACGAAGCTCGCGTGCGCCGGGCACAGCGCCTGCTGCGCGCAGCCGAGCGACTTCACCCAGTCGGCCATCGCGGAGTCTGAAATGACGAGAGTTGCTTAAAGGGAAGGGAGAAGCCCCCCCAGAAGAGCCCTCTATTATTCCCTTTGAGTTTGTCACCCAAATGTGCTGGACTCACGTCCACGTCAGGCCATACTGATCCAAACTCATTACAGTCGCCCAGGCCATACGAATTTTTATTTTGTTTTGATTGTAATTTAATTTTAGTTTAGTCGTTATTTTTATTTATTTTAAATTGTTATTTATTTATTTTTGCATAAAATGATTTTAATAATTATATATTATTAAAAATAAAATTATAATATTGCAACACATCCATAGATAGCCGAATGCATGCCATACCATCCGAGAGCTTCCTGCACGTCTTAATGAGCCCGTTCAGGTCGTCGCAGACTGCCTTCTTGTTGCCGCAATAGTTCTTGAAGCAGTTCTCGAATCGCTCCACGAGATACTTCTCGCCGAGTGCGCTGCAGCTAGCTGCTGGCCCGGTACGGTTGGCGGCCGAGAGGCGAAGGGGCTCACACGCTTGGAGAGCGGTCTCGACGTTCTTAACGTGGTCCGATAATTTTTATAGGTATGAGAGTAAAATGTCCAGAGCTAAATAAATATCTTCAGAAATAAATATATCGAAATTAATTTTAAAACCGAAAAAACATTAATTTTAGAAAACGTGCAGTAAATTTAAATGAAATTAATATAGAACTAATTATTTATATGAAATAGGAAATAAAATTGGCATACTTTTATCATATAAAAGCGGTGAATTTTAATGGAAACTAATTGCAAAAGCGAGCGAGTTCGAGACGAATAAATTTAAAACAGCAAAAGTTTTGTTGACAAGAAAGTAATCTAAACAAAAATAAATGTATCGTCTTCAACGTTTTTTTGTCCTTTTCCTTCTACTTCAGACGGTTCATTCTGCAAACGTACACATTTCGCCGTCTCAGTCTTCTTTACATCGACCACCACGATGTGCTCTGAAGACGTCTCTGATGCTGGCGTCGTGGGTACGACTGGTGTCGACGGTTGTTCTGGCGACGTTTGTCGGGCCGCCGTAGACGCATCAGCGGGTGTCGTGAGGACGATTGTTTGACCTGCGCTTGGCACGGAGCTTGCCGTGATCACTGGTCGGTCACTGGTACGATCCGTGATCGGAAGGGGAGTGCTTTCAGCCGGGAATGCGCTGGTCGCTGGTGGCCGCGGGCTCTGGAATGCATGAAAGGTGGTACGCTGAATAGGTGCAAATCGACTTCCGAATATTCAATCCAGGGTCCATTTTTGGCCATCTTAAACCTTGAGCGAAATAGAAAAAAACAGTCAAAAATGATAAAAACGTTGAGAATTATCCGGCATCCCAGGGACTAAACATTCGCGGAAAACGGGGGTCAGAACCAAAGCCTGAGTCAAAACGCATCGAATCCCGACCTCGTCACGTTTAGACGAAACTTGCGACTTCTTTGAGCCTTTGTTCTGAAGTTCAGGCCGCATTCACGACCTAAGTCTAGTCCTGCGTCCCAAACGTGCAATCGACACAGTCATCGAAACGTTAGTTCCCAAATCTGGCTCGCCTTTTACGGCCCGACACCGTCCCGAAGTAAGCAAAGGCGAAAGTCAATTTGCGCTAACACTGAATAGTATTTTTCGTCCTACGAATCAGGACGGCTTTTTGGTAGTTTTGAATCGACCTATGAAATCAAAAAACGTCATAAAATGGTATAGGTACCTACGAAAAGTGCCCCGCTTACAAGGACAAAGAGCAAATTTTTTACTTAGAAAAACGGAGCCCTTGAACCCAAAACGGTTTGTTTGATTTTTTCCCTTCCAAAACCATGGAATAAAAAAAGGCTCGTGCCTGATTCACGTGAATGTTCTTGTGTTCCTGCGAATGCGTTTGCTTGCGTCAATGGTCTATCACTGTCTGGTATTCCATTAGTGTTGTCTGATAAGAACCGAATAAAAGGGAGCCTTAGGCCGGTTAGCTCGGAGTCCCAGTACAGGCATACGTCGTCTACTGCGGGTTCCCCGAGGAGCACAACCTCGTTCTTAACAAAAGCACCAATCCTGCTTCCGAAAGATCTCAGAATGGCCTACCGATTCGATCCTTGCTGGCGTTGAAGGCGCCTGCGTCGAGCTATGACCATGCTTGTGGTCGTGGTCGTGATGATGGTGATGATGGTGGCTGTGCCGATGGCGGTACCGACTGTAGATCGGCACTCCGTGGAGACCGAAGCGAATGAAGTGCGGTCTATGGTGCACGTGATGATGGCCATGATGGTCGTGTCGGTCATGAACCTGGTGGGCCCCAGGACGTGGACCACCATGCGGTCGGAAAGGAGGTCCGGGCCGATGCGGTCGAACCGCCTCCTCCGATTCCGACGAGGAGGAAGAATCGGCTCTTTTCTCCTCCGCCTTTCCTGGCGCCTTCGGCTCGCTGGGACGGACGTGGAAGCCCGGAGGAAGTGGGGCATTGCTTTCTTGGTGCGTGGAGGTTAGTGGTGCCTGAGGCAGATGCCCGCTACTTAATGGGTCCCGTTGCCGCCTACTGCCGGTGACGGACGTCGCCAGGGCCGCGACGAGGCTAACGAAGAGGACGCTCTGAAACATTTTTTCCCGTCAGGACGACATCATATGCCAAATTAAAGCAACACCTGCATTAAGGAAAGATTTTTTTCTTGTCGTCTCGAGTTACTTAGACGGCTTTGAGGCTAAAGTCGCTTGGGGTCCGAGGTCCGCTTAGGGCTTCCTTTGGCGTACGCACCTGTCGTATTCGCTTATACCACTCGAGGTCGTAACGACCCGCGAGTACCGTAAATCGAAGCCGTGAATACGGCTACGTAGGTATACTTCCTAAATACTTCCCAGTTTCTCCGATTTTTGTCAAGCCCCTTGGTGGGGCCAAGGAGATTGTTTCCACCGGTGCTTACGGCCGGAAACCGTTAACATTCGCGTCAAGCGGAGGTAAACTGCGCCACCTGACGGAGGGGACTGGGTTGAACAAACACTGAAAGAACGGATAAATTCCTCGTGTTTTTGGCCTTAGATTGAGTATTTGAGATTTCTGCCGAGTACCCACACGCTCGCTGAAAGACCCGCTAAAGAGCTTGCTGTCAAACCCTACTTGCTGCAGTGGGATTTTTCCTTCTATATCCCCCCCCCTCGTTAGCTACGCTTGAATTCCTAGCATTGGCAGATAACCCGTACCGCAAAGCCGTACTTTGTTGGGCCACCCGCAACCCTTAGGTCTTCGGGTTAGGTGTCGGCAGAAATTAGTTGTTCCCACTTGTGGTGACCACGGAATTTTGGTAGCCTGTGAAACGACATAGCCTTGCACTACTGACCGCGGCAGATCCGAAGGCATATTATTCAGGCACAGATAGCACGAGACTCTTAGGACCCTGCCTGATAGTTGTGCCTAAGAATACTCGTTCCTGAATAATGCTTCGGGGAAAGGAGTAACCACTCTTTACTTGTCGGCGCCGTTCAACGCCGTATTCGAAGCCAAGAAGACTTACCCTGAGCAAAACCATTCTCGAGAGTCGGAACGAACGACGCTTCTAACGCCCCGATGCCAATATGAGCACCAAAATCGACGCCACATGAGAGACAATAGCTTAAAGCCATGTAGGGCATGTCAGGCATGTTTGTCCAGCTGCGCGGTCACGGGCGACTGTCGTCATTGCGCTGGAGAACGTCGAGAACCGTGTTTTACAAAGGCCGCCGGGGCGATGTGCAAACGTACGAGCGTTTTTTGTGTGGGTAATGCGGTCAAGGGAACATCACGGCTGCTCAACGAGCTACACTGGATGATGTGCTCCATAACCGACGTCATAGTATAGGCGACAATGAAAAGTGCAAGCATAAGAACAGAATGTCGATTAGTTTCAAATGTGGGGTGTTCCCGGAATTATTTTCCTCTGGCATTTCCCAGTACCCTACAGAAGATTGCGATACCTCAATAACGCGATTTGCGATGCGATAAAGTTCGTTTTTAATGTTCTGTTTTTAGCGTCCAATCCACATTTATGGCAATCACGCAGTGTCGCATGCTCGCTTCGTTCATAGCAATGCGGTAGAAAGCCTGTCGCAGACGATGCCAGTAAAAGGTGAATGTCATGTGATGAAAACATGTTCGGTCCGCCATAGAGGCAGACCAGCTCTTTACTGCCCCTCCCGCTTTGGTGCGAAAAGGGGGGGGGAGAATGATAAATTCTGGTATCGACACCCTATCAGGACTGGGCATCCGACATGACGTTTCATTCGGAATCAGAATCAAATTAGAGAAGAAACGTCGGGGTTTTCGGAACTGGGATTCAGAATCGAGCCCTGATACATGTACTTCTTCGTCGCTCTCTGCAGTTCCCTAGAAGGACGATCGCCTTCCTCTGTTCCAGTCACCTTAAGAGATTTACCGACACACTAACTGGAGAACGCCACTTGCAACATCCGACGGGACATGCTCCATTTCTACCTGCAGTGGGATTTATTCGGTTTTATCTCTCTTCGCTCCATGTATGCTGCTCTGGATCGGCCACACAGCGGAG
Organism: Aphelenchus avenae; assembly: GCA_020875895.1. Classification (NCBI taxonomy): domain Eukaryota; kingdom Metazoa; phylum Nematoda; class Chromadorea; order Rhabditida; family Aphelenchidae; genus Aphelenchus; species Aphelenchus avenae. The sequence goes on from JNEY01000015.1 coordinate 634,489, forward strand.
AAAACGAGCCCACCTCACGCTGCGGAACCTGCCAACGTTCCCGTATCTAGGAAGCGAACGCCCACGGAGAAGCAGCGCATGGCGAATATGCTAATTTCGCTAGCAACGCTTTGCTCGAAAGTTCCCCGAAAGGCCGGGCGAAGTCACTCTAAGGCTCGACAAGCTTCGCTACCTCGACCGGGGTGATGACGCAGGCGTGCAAGTTCGCCGAATTCGGATGCGATCTGCAGGTAGGGATTCCTAAAGGCCAGGGTAGGCGCTATTTCCTGGCCCAGAACCGACACTAAAATTCATCTCGGAAGACCGTCTGCTTCGATTTAGGACGAAGGCCATGAGGATAAGCGACCGGTGAAGCATATCAGCATTCTCAACGATGAGATGCGCCGACTGCAGCGGGCGTTCGAAAAGGTAGAATGATTCGTTTATCACACATTGCACGAAGTAACGGAGGTAGTTTTACCTTTGCATTGTCCGACAAAGGCTCGGGCCAAGCGTCTGTCACAGGGACGCCCTCTTTGAATTCTCGTTAGAAGAGGGTGACCCGATATGAATACCTATACAAAACCACTACTTAAGAAAAAAGCTCTGGACCGAGCATTTGAAGTCATGAAAACGAGACAAGTGCTAACGATTAATTTCACGAAAATCCTCACGCGCGTAGCCTTTCCTCAAGTTTCTGCCTGTCGGCTCCAGCTAAAACATGCGGTGAGCATATTACAGAGGTACCATGCCGGGTCGTCTTGCCGTCAGGGCCGCAGCGAGGGTTCCGGGATAGGAGATGCAGGTCGGAAGGGTCAAGGTAGGAACCTAAAACATGTCGAAATTGGCTTAAAATGGTCTAAGATGGCTAAAATAACAGATAGGCAATCCCTGTTATTTGTGCACACGTGAAGACAGATGCGTTTAGCTCGCCGACGACGAGTACGACACTACGGCTATGTTCGGGCGCCTGAAGGTGCTCACGAACGGACTCGGCGTGCGCGAAGCGCCACAGTTCGTTTGGAAGATCGACGAGTTCACGGAGAAGGTTCGCTCAGCGAAAGTGCGCCTTGAGCCATGGATCGGCTCGCAGCCGTTCATGTCCGATCCGTTCGGCTACAAGATGATGGCGTTCATCGCGCCCTACGGCTTCGAGAAAAGTAGGTGGCTTTGAAAAGAGTAGATGCGGCTTGAAGGCACCATCGTTACCGCAACACACCCACTAAGGATGCTTCGGACGACGGAAGGACACGGGGTGACTCCTCAGAATACGGATAGCGTCGGATGACCTATGAAAAAGCCTTTACCTTAAAGGACTTTGCATTGTTCCTTCGCAGAAAAGTTTTTGAGGCTATGAACCGGCGCTTAGTAATAAACATTCCGTCCATAAAACGCGTTAAGTGCATGAACGAGGCAGGGTAGCTTTCAGGGCCATCATTGATTCGGCTGAGATAAACGCAGAAAGTGTCACAAATGTTAAAAACTGATAGAAAAAGTAAAAAGGACCTCGAATTCACGAGACCAAAATCAGTGGCCCCTTTCATGTCGGTCTACTATGGGCCAAGCAGTGCATTTTTATGGTGGAACGTAGCCGAATTAAGCCTAACTGAAGATGATAACGGGGAAAACAGAGAGCCCCCTTAATAATTTTTTATTGTTTTAATAATAAAAATTATTTAACAATAATTCAAAAAGATTCCGAAAACTTGTCAGTTTTTGCAAAAGAATTTCGATATTTCTGGAACAAGGTTTCTCCTATTTTATTGGAAAATCATTATTTTCTGCGGTCCGGTAAAACTTTTCGAACGAAAACACAGGAAAAGCCAACATCCCACCCGGGCCCACCCAGGATGAGCACATTCCGCTAGACGGCAGTCGAGTCCATAGCTTCCCTTTTCAGGCTACGGCCAGTGCCTCTCCGTCTTCATCCAGCTGCTACCGGGCGAGTACGACGCGATCCTGAAGTGGCCCTTCCAGGAGAAGATCGTCTTCACGCTCTACGACCAGCAGGAGCAGATCGTGCGTCGCAAGAACTTCGTCTACGAGCTGACGCCCAACTGCGTGCCGGACAACGACGTCTTCCTGCAGCGGCCGACGCTCGAGGCGCCCAATCTTCCGTTCGGGTGCCAGCTCTTCGCGCCGCTCGACAGCGTGCTCGGCTCGAGCTTCATTGACGGCGACGCCATCATGCTCGGCATCACCGTCGTGCGTTAAAGTCGCTATTGAAGCGCATTTTCCCCGATTCAGTGTGAACACTTTACCCACAAGTTTAGCTCCCTAAGACTGCAGACATTTTTGAAGATAAATAAATATCAAGTTTAGGCATACGTCCTACATCCCATGCTCTGCTAGCCCCTTCGGGGCCGTAGCGATAAGGGGGCAGGTCGGGGATAAATGGGCCAAAAGCGGTCCAAAATGGCCTCAAATCACTAAATTAGTCTACCTATGTATATACATTGAGCCTTTCAACTTTAAAATTTTACTAACTTTCTAAAAAAAATTTCTTCTCCAAAGTGTGAAGAAATTTTTTTCCTTACCCTTACCCTACCGGCGGCCGATAGGGGGCGTGCCCCCCACCCGCTAAATACGGCCCTGAGCCCCTTGATGCTCAGACGTAAATTCCGGTTTAGCAGGTTGTCCCAACAAATTACATGACGGACATTCTCAGCACTTTTGCCACGCATAGTAAACTAACCGCACCTAGCTGACCAGGTCGACAAAACAAATAGGGCTCACTGTATACGAGCAGTTCTTCATGCTGAAAAAAAGAAGAAACATCCAGTGCATTTATTTTCACTTTAGCTTTACTAGGTGGATGCAACCAATAGGGCTCGTTATATGTGACCAATTTTTATGCTGGAAAAGAAGAAACATTCAAGGCTGTTATTTTCACAGGGATTTAGGTCATTGCACGAACAGGAAGGATAAATTCGACACGTATTGGAAACTTGGACCCGCACGGCTAAAGTGGCATAAATACTATCGCTCAACGTTTGCGTGGTTTTATCGACAAAAAATACGCGCGTAAAAAGATTACGCTCCCGGGTGGACTCGAACCACCAACCTTTCGGTTAACAGCCGAACGCGCTAACCGATTGCGCCACGGAAGCGATGCGATGGATGGCGCATCGGAGGGCTCTGAACTGGCTAACTAGGCGTGCATCGAAACTCTTATCGAAGGTCGCCAATCGGTCTCGTGACAAAATGTGCCCATGGGAGCACGTAAGGGAAAAACAAGGGAAACTGGCAAAACAGCATCATACACAAATTTTGGGAATTTTTATTTGCGAGTCATGCTCATTATTTAATTGTTACCATATTTACCCTCCCACGCGTTAGAATGGCCCCCATTCCGTGGTCAAGAAAATGTGTCGAACGTATAACGCTTTCTTTGGAGGTATTACGCACAGTTATGAATGACCATAACTAAATGACAAATACCGTATTTTCTCTAATAAACACCCCCCCCCTCTATTAGACACCCCCCCCCCCCCCACCTAATAGACCCCCCCTCCCCAAAATTTACAGGTGGGCTGGGGGAACGGTTACTTCCAAACTAAGGCCAGATATTTTGACACTTTTTGCTCAAATTTCCGATTAATTTTGTGAAATAAGAGTAAAAAATCGCGTTGGCGGCGCCTGCGGCGGGCTATTTTGGGTAAAAATAGTCTAAAATAACCTATTGATTGTCATTTTTTCCAAGGGGGGGGGATTTTCCAAGATTTTTGTCAATTTTCCAATGATCTTTTGATAGCTAGACCAAAATTCGCTCTGATGTCGCCTGCGGCGGGCTAATTTAGGCAGAAAACCTCTAAAAA
>JNEY01000015.1:638897-663813 GCA_020875895.1 Aphelenchus avenae
CCCCCCCCCCTCCCAGGCCGAGCTCGGGACGCCATTGATCGCGAATTAGACCCCCCGGGGGGTTTATTAGAGAAAATACGGTAAGACATTGATCGAATTTGCTGACAAGCTGATACAACAATTTCTGAGCAACAGAGAACAACAGCAAGCTGGCCGATCGCAGACTTATGGTAAGCACGGTTATGTTCCAGAGTTCTTCAGGCACGACTGAGGGCACGTGACGAGTAGTTGGGAGATGATGGAAACATCAAAGTAAGACAGGGGTCCCAGGTGGAACTTGCCGAAAAGGGGCGGTGGACCCTTTCTGGGGAGGCGGTAGGGGGGGGGGGTCATTTTTTCTCGGCGTATACTCTCGGCCGTCACCGAAAAATGCCTTGGTCGCCCCTTAGGTATTCCCGAAAATGTTCAATTTTTATCTCTGAATGAGGTAAAACTCCGATTTTGGAATATTTAACTGAAACCAGCCCGCTGCAAGCGACGCTGCCTCAGAAAAAATTCGGATTATTTGGGAAAAATTCGTTGACAATTTGATAACCATCGTCTGAAATCCGTAATTTTGTACTTTTCCGCCTCCCGCGGCCTCGCCGCGAGGGACGTCCCCCCAGGAAAGGCGGTCTGAGAGCCTTGAAGTAAGATGGGAATCGAATGTAATGCAACGAATACGACGTAGGCTAAAACGCGGTCTAGAGCGACGTTCGCAACAATTTCTACGAATTATACCGTCTCCTAATTCCTTCCTCGTGCGAACTCATCAGGACAAAATATAAACGTATTGCACAAAATCCAATAACGACAAAATACGAAAGTGATCAGCGAGATTCTTAGTCGGCTACCTTCCGATCGACATCCGGGTGGCCCTCGCGCGACGCGTCGGCTGAGCGCTCTGCAGGCGCATCCGAGTGGTCCCATTCATCCCAGAGTCGCTGATGTTCACGCTTGAGCAGCTCCGCCATGAACTCGTAAGGCTAAAAGCGACTAGTAAACGGAGATTCTACGAACGAAGCCTAAGCATTGCGGTAAACGTAAGCACTGACGCTTAATGCTCAGTGCTTAGAACAACCGCTAATAGCAAAGCTTCAAGGTTAGAGCGATACTTCAGTGTGCACTAACTCTCCAGGGCTGTCTTTCTTACTCCTCTAGTCTGAGGTCTAAATATGGGCCGGTACATACAAGTGATTAGGCCCAAAGCTTTAGACTAAGCTTAGCCTAGCCCGTAAGTGTAAGCTTAGCAGCCACTGAAGCAAAAGCACTGCGCCCTAAACGCATAGACCAGTACTAAGCATAAAGTCTTTCCACTAATAACCTTCTCAAATGTTAGTCCTAAATGCTTTGGCCAAAGTACGTGGGTTAAAAAAGTTGTATTACGCCCAAGCGTCTTAATCAGGTCTCTGCTTTGAATACCCCTTCTTTTCACAAAAGGTTACCTTCTTATCCTCTTCGGTCATCGCCTTCCACTCGCTGAACGCATCGGCGGTTATCTTCCGCCTTGCCAACTGCTCGTTCACGTAGATCATGCGGGCGCTCGGCGGTTTCTTCGGCGTCTCCGAACGGCCCATCGCCTCGTAGAAGTCTGCTTGAAGGGCTTGCTTGAGCTCCGTCATGCGCTGCTTCGTCTGCTCCAACAGCGAATCGTATTCGCGACGACGCTTCTCGCCGAGAGCGGCCGCCTTCTCGGCGTATTCCTGAACGAGAACGGTTTATACACAGGTGACTATCAGTCAAGTTCAGTCTCAGGAAGAAGAAAGACTAGGCATATGAATGGCTGCTTTAAGTTTCTAGTGCATAAATCGACTCTACACTATCAACACTCAAGTCAGTATGAAAAGGAATTGGAGGGTTGCCAAAACACTTCCTGGTTTGTAGCTGGACGATTAACGAATCTTAGGACCTGGGACCACGGCCACGATAGCCCCTGGGAACACAGGCGACCTATACAGACCTCCTGGAGAGGCCTTCAACGAAATCCTGGACGCATTGGTAGACCCTTTTAACAGTTAAGATACCGATTAGGACCTACATCGAGCACTTGGATGATCTAGATAGCCCATGACACCGGCTGCAGGTCAATTCAGTAAATGCAAATTCAGTAAATGCAAATTCAGTAAAACAAATTCAGTAAATGCAAATTCAGTAAAAAAATTCAGTAAATGCAAATTCAGTAAATGCAAATTCAGTAAACGCAAATTCAGTAAATGCGAATTCAGTAAAAAGCAGTAAAAAACCGGTTTTGCAGTATGCGTTTTGACTTTCAGCGTTGTGCGTGTCTTGTTCTTTTCGTATCCATCAGGCTTGCAGTTTCCGAGCTGCCAGGTTCGGACCATGGTTGTGGAGTGCAACGCTCTCGCCGCCCTCGACCACACGCCCGAATCCAAGGTACTGCTGCGCTTTATCCAGGGTACCATCTCTCAGCGTACATGGTCATCCGTCGTCTGTACTTGACTGCGCCACAACCCCATCTTTGACCCAACTTTATAACTAAAACCCTGGTTCCACTACACCGCTAGACAACCTCTGCCAGAAAGGGTGTATAAAACAAGAAGTAATTCTTGTCTGAGGTTATTGGCACATAAAATGGCTTTTTGCTAATTTTTACTGAATGTTTTACTGAATTTGCTTTTACTGAATTTGCATTTACTGAATTTCCATTTACTGAATTTTTTACTGAATTTGTATTTACTGAATTTGCATTTACTGAATTTGTTTTACTGAATTTGCATTTACTGAATTTGCATTTACTGAATTGACGGGTTACCCATGACACCAGACTGGGCTCTGTGATTGGTTGTCTGAATGGCTCAAACATAGCCTGGATAGACCCACCGGCAGACTGTGTGGATTGTAGGGACTAGCGTCGTGGCAAAGGAACACTAGGTAGGGGGACTAAGAAGTGCCCCAATTACACCAGTTCACTAACCTGCTTCTCCTCCTTGCTCAACGCCTTCCACCGTGCGCCGAGTGTCCGCAGGTTCTCCTTCCGGTCCTGCTGAGGGTCGGTGTGCTCCTTGACGTAAGCCATGTACCCAGTCGGCGCATTGAACCCGCGCGGGAGTCGCTCTTTTGCACAGAGGACGGCTGTCGTGGACAAGTATTGCGGGCTAAAACCTATGGTTTTGCATAGCGACTGAACACCGTAAAACATACACGCCAAGGAGGGTTGTTGTCGAGCATGGAAGTCGTAGCAAGAGAAATCTTCGAAAGATCAGCATCTAAAGTCATGGCTATTAAACGCCGTTGTTAGTGCTGAGATATGTTCGGGAAGCGTTCAGAAATTATGTGGACACCTTATGAGTGAAAAGGGAGGGGCTAGGCAAGTGTCCACAAAAGTCTACAAGAGGGGCGTAGGGGAGGTCTCGATAAATGTCCAAATAGACAGAGACAGCAAGGTGTAAAAGTGCCTCGCCGCAAGGACATATTTTCACCATATTTTGCTAAAATCCCCCTAAAATTCCTTGGTTTCTTCTTCTTTCTTTGCAAACGAGCCTTTTGTCCTCTGTTTGCCTGCTGTACTATTTTCAAGTGGAACCAAGGCCTAGCCACAAAGTCGCTTTTTGAACGTTTAAGCAAAAGCCAGCAACCTGGCCATTTTAGAATGTGCAGTACAAAGGGGGATTTGGTCCAGATAATTGTCCACATACGTCCATAGGGGGACGGGGGACAGAAAAGGGTTGATGGTGTCCAAAGTAATTTCCGGACGCTCCCTTAAAAAACCGACAAAGACCCCCATCACTCTATTTTTTCTTAAAATTCAGTACACAGTCACTTTCGTCGCAAGTCTCAGTGTCGGCTACCCTAATGTCGGTGGTCTGCTAGGCACCTAGCGGCACCACGAAGAAGGCTGCTTAGACTGCTTCACGGGGGCCTAACTGGGAACGTCCCTGAGGCAGAGAAAAGCGACATCCAACCCAGGATTTCAAGCCTGAACCATAAGCAACCGAGACGTCTACAGAAAGACAAACGTGGTTGGCCACTGCGTGACGTGGCTGCATCCACTTTGCTACAACGACTTCGCCCAAAATACCTTCTTTTAAAGCGTTTATTCGGTACTTGAATGCACGTAGGTACCGCAGAGGACAAGCCACTTCATGACCGAATGGCATAAACACACGAAATTTGCATATAAAGTGAGACGGGGTACGTACAGGAGGTCAGTACAAGCCCTTTCCGCGGGCACTGAGCTTGAGCTTTTGCTAGACGGGACCGCTTCAGACGGCCTTCTTGGTGGGCGCGCGGCCGCGCTTCGCCGGCTGGCCGGTCTTGGTCGACTTGCGCGACTTCACCGTGGCCGGACGTCCACGCTTCTTTGCTTTTCCGCCCGCGAGACGCTTCGACGCCGTCTTGAGTCCGACCTTCTTCTGCCACTTGTCGAGGTCCTTCGTGTAGGCCTCCTTCAGGCGAGCGGCTTCGTCGACGTACGGCTAAAAACAGGCGAGTTAGCAGTAGAACATACAAGAAAATGAGTCCCCAGGACTCTTTACTCTGAAACCCAAAGAAGCCCATACAACGTTCTGAAGCCTCCGTACACTGTACTGCCATATCGGCCTTGTTGTGGTACGATCATGGGCTTGACCTATATGGTACGGTAGGCTCGTACCGACGTACTACTGTTCCGTACAGCCGTCCAACGTAAAACCTTATGACGTCGTACCGTACCTTCGTAACTGGCTATGGTGCGCCTTACCGTACCGTTCTCCGTGCCGCCATTTTACGGTACGGCATTAGGGTACAGTGGGTGCCAGTAAGGTACAGAGAAGGTACAGCACCGCAAAGTGACGCATTTCATACCGTGCCGTGCTTAGTGCTACAGCACGTCACTGTTTGCCTCAGTACGGTACGTCAGTAGGGAACGCAGGAGACAGTGCAGTATGGAGGTGTCAATACGGCACAGAGGTGCCCCGGCTATCTCGGATCGTACCGCCCGCACTGTCTAACCGTGTACAATGGTCGGATTGGGGTACGACTAAGCTTACTACGCGGTGCCGTAATATACGGATGGGATACTCAACTGCCGCGCAACCACAAAAAGTCGACGCCTACCTACCTTTTTCTCGGCGTCGGACAGCGCCTTCCACTTGCCGGCGACCTCCTTCACTGTCGCTGAAGCCTCCTGGACGGTTTTCGGCTGGACTCGCTTGAGGTTCTCCTGCGCGAAGATCGTGTAGGCGGTCAGCGGTAGCTTCGGGCGACCCGTACGCAGGTTGAACTAAACGGAGATGTTCAACGTTTTTTTTTTCAAACATGGCGTCATTCTTTAATCGATTTAGGCCAGCGTAGAGCGCTTGGGAGGAAAGAGGGATCTAGACAGGCTACCAGGGCTAACTTTGGCGACTAAGGACTCGACGGACTATGATTTACAAGGCTGTCTTTCGGAATTACCAGGAACGGTTTCCAGATCCCACAGGGCGTATTTCAGGACCTGTGGTGAGGGAATCCGTTCGAAGTCGACTGAGTAGTCTTCAAAGTTGAACCAACGCTTGGCGAAAACTGTAGGAACGATGTCATCAAAAGGCAGCACGGTTACGAGTACAGCGGACGTACTGAACCCACGTCGTACCGCACCGCTGTACTGGATTTAATGTGCCGTATCGTACTGTCATCAAAGGATAGCGTGGTTACCATTATTGTCCGTACCTAACCCACGCCGCGCCGTACTGGCTATCATATGCCGTGCCGTCCTGTCAACACGGCAGTACGGTACGACACGGCCCGTAATACGGTACGGTTCTCGATCTCTACTGGATTCTCCCGAAGAGACCAAAGGCAACTTGAGGTAGACGGGTCGAACGTACCGCGCGTCGCTCAAGCTTCTTGCGGCGGCGCTGAATGCGCTCCACGCGCTCCTTGGCCTCGTCGCGCTTGCTCGCCTGCTCGGCGGTCGAGAGCCGCTCGAAGTCGCGACGACGCTGGGCCGCGATGTCGGCCGACTTCTTCGAGTATTCCTGGAACTTCCGGGTCAAAAAAGCGTCATGAACGATTGGGGGAAACCTTCTTCTGCGCGACACTGAGCTTCTTCCACTGCGGAGCGAGGACCTTCACGTTTTCGGGGCCGGACTTGCTGCGGTCGAAGTGGTCCTTGACGAAGATGACGTAGCCGTTCGGTGCGTTGAAGCCGCGCGGCAGACGCTTACCCTCCACGCCTGCGGGCGCAAGCAGCGTTGAGGTGGTGGAGAAGCGCCTGAAGCAATCGATGAGCTATGCTGAGTTCAGAACTGGATTAGGTTTGTTATGGACTTTTGGTGGCTGCAACTGAGAAAGAACTTACGAGAACTGGAAGGCGCAGCGCAGCGTGGGCTTCAGCGCGCGAGACAGCGATGCGACGGTCATCTGAAACCTCGGGGTTAACCTTATACTTGTGGATAAGACAAGACCACTCTGATTAGTACGCAGACTGTGAATCGTTCCGACTAGCCTCAGACGTTCGCAACCACATTTATCTTTTCACAAGCCCAGCCCATTCCCTAGAGCATCATTTCCCGCTTCTAGTCATGCTTAGTTTGGCGGAACTCGCCGGTTGTTCACCGAGTTGATTGACGACCCAGCCATTTCCTAGTAATTTGCTTTGATTTCTTCTTGTTTCCTCCATTTCGTCCACTACTTCGGAATTCAAATGCCGTAAAGAGTCAGAAGAGCGGAATTTAACAAACTACATTTCTTCTAAAAACGGTACGAGACGCTTCAGATCAGTTCTTCAAACATTCTGATCTAGTTTTTTGAGCAACCAAACTGAGGTCAACATTTGCGGAATTTACTTTGGTAACAACACGAGATTACCGGTTTACGGTTTGGACCGCAAAACGAGCTCTATTCGACAATTGTTCCAATAACTTTTCTCCGATTCTCCGTAAAAACCTTACCTTGACGACGTTAGTTCGATTCCTGACTGAAACGTGTGTGTTGCTATCGCGTGCACTCCACTCCGCGGGTAAACAATGCCCCCTTCTCAGCGGGTGCAGCAGCACATGACGCACGCTTGGGCGTCGTCTGGATTCCACCGCGAATTTTGGCATTGGGCATTACGCCACGGGAAGGAAGAGACTACGGTGGCGTTGGCTTGAATGTGGCTTCCAAGCGCATTGCGCGTCGGGTTTTCTCTGAAGGGAAACAATCTGCTTGGCAACGCCAGATTTTCCCGATTAGAATTTTACATGAGACCAAGAAAATATGCCGAAATTCCGGCGTTTTCTATAGCGTCTTTTTAAGTTCAGGATGGGTGAGAAGGCCAAGTTTCATTCAGAGTCTTTAATTTCTGTTAAAACTGGGCATATTTACGCAAATTTGAGCAACTTCACTAAGGAAGAACTAGCTAAAATCTTGTGATTGTGATCTACACCGCTTCAGTCTTAGCCCACAATGAGCTAAGACTTACCTCGGTTTTGGGCGTGTAACGAGAAAACACTGAACCGATTGCCCGTTTAAATGAGTCATTGTCCTCTGTTGTGTAGGTCAAATGAAGACTCTCACACCATGCTTTCATGGCCCACCCACTTCTCTCCAAATGTGCCTCGAGCGAGTGAACTGGGTTGCTTTGAGCTCAAACCTTTTGCACGTTTTACCTTCACGCGTACATCGGTGCATCCCTGTCGCTCTTCCTACTCGTTTTTTCCTCGCTAATTGTCCCGCTTTCAGGCACAATGTTCACGCAGGACATGAAGGAGCTCGTCGGGAGGGACGGCGACGCGACGAAGGCCTCACCGAAAGTGTCCGTCGCCGCCTCAGCAGAGGGCTCACTTGCACAAGGAACGCCGTCGAACGTCGACAAGAACAAGAAGGTGCGTGCCGGCCATGCTGAGAAATACGCTTTTAGTGAGCCAGGAGCTCTCGTTAGCTATAGCTAGCTGGTTAGGAACCCGATAAGCTCCCAGTGGTGCTGGCAATGAGTCGGTGGGCTCGCTACTCCTCAAGATTGCCCCAGTGAGCCACTGAGGGCAGCCAATGCCTGAGAGGAATGTATGACTTAAATGTCCAAAATTTAAGATCACCAAAATTTAAAATGTCCACAATCCAAAATGTGCAAAAGCCTAATACTGCGTCCTGAGCCAAAGTCCCAAGGAACAGCCTAAGCCAAAGCGTGGACGGTGTGGCCTAGTAAGGGACTAAGCCAGAAGAATATTTAGTTGTGGAAATTATAAGTTTGGACGTTTTGTATCGGCCGAAAAAAAGCCTAACTCGCGAGCTGTGTGCACGCTTTTTTAGCATTTCGTGTGCCGCGGCCACAGCAATGGTAGGCAGCAATGGCATTGCGCCAATGAGCTGCCTCTTTGATGGCACATCTCAGAGGGCATCACTTAGTGAGCAATTCCTTTGAATATCGAGCCGTTGTGAGCTGCTCAACCCGTAAATGGGCTGGTAATGGGCGCATTTCCCTATCAAAAGTAAGCCGTACAGTATGGCCCATACTTGAGCTTAGACCAATTCAATCGTGAGCTTAGAGTTACGAGCGGCTCCTCTTTGTCGCCACGACTCTCACATCGTTTTTCCCGCTCCATTACTTTGATTTATTTTCAGGACTTCCCGAAGAAGGCGCTCGTGAAGAAGCCGAAGGGAATGTCGCGCGAGCTCTACGACCTGCTCATCCGCCAGGGCAAGGAGGACAAGATCGTCTCCTTCATGCAGTCGGGCATGACGCACGGCTACAGCAGCGTCAAGGCGCAGGTACGTCGCAAAACTGCTCACTGTCTCAGCGGACCAACAGGGGACGGGTCTATGGACACCAGGACCTCAACCGCATGCCCTCCGGAGCCCACTGCCAAGCTCCTTCCTTCGAACCTCTCAAGCCCTCGTGACCTCAGTCATACTCGTTCAGAGGTTTGGACCTCAGTCGCAAAACCCTCTGCATTTTAGTGCTATTTTATGACCTCAGTCCCGAGCCCTCCGGACCTCTCTGCTAGGGTTCCTCTGTGTCTTTGTCCTCTGGACCTCAGCCGCATTCAACCTGGACCTCCCTAGCGTCATACTTAGACCTCAGTTTTATTACCTTCGGACCATACCGCCTTTTAGATTGGGCGTCGCAAGGTGCACCACTGGAAGTCGGTGCCGTTCACCAACGAGGGCCGCAAGGATGGGCTCCAGCTGGTTCATTGGGAGCGCGAGGACCGCCGGCAGCAGGTCTATCCGTTCGCGAAGTTCAGCAAGGTAATTGGCCTCCATGATCGGCGCTAATTAACGAGACTATTTAGAGTCTGGAAGTGCCGCAGTTCGACATGGACGAGTACGAACTGTGGTTGAGGCATCCGCTATGGACGTACGAGGAGACCGCCCATCTCATGGACCTCTGTCAGCGCTTCGACCTGAGGTAATCCCGCTGCGAGGGAAGAGCTAGATAGGATTGATAGCTTGCCATGAAGGAGCATGTAGTTAACTCTAGGAGCATGCGATGGTGGTACAAGCAGGTGATGCTGCTTCGAGTCATTGGAGTATGCGCCACCGCTAGGAGCATGCGCCACCGCTAGGAGCATGTGGTACCGCTATGAGCATGCCGTACGCCAAGAGCATGCGGTACCGCTAGGGGCATGCGATATCTCTAGGAGCATGCGGAATCGCTACGAGCTTGTGGTACCGCTAGGGGCATGAGAGGCCGCTAGGAGCATGTGGTGCCGTTAGGCGCATGAGGTATCGCCAGGAGTATGCATACCGTTACGAGCATGCGGTTTGGGATTTCCGCTAGGAGTGAGTTACGACTAGGAGCACAGCATGCGGTACCACTAGGAGCAGCGTACGCGAGCGTGCGCTAAATATCGGCACACACGAGACAAGCGACAATGATTTCTCACTACCTTATGCAGTTCGTCCCATTTCAGGTGGCCCATCATCGCGGACCGCTACGACCGGTACACGTACGACGAGGAGAAGACCATGGAGGACCTCAAGGAGCGCTACTACGCCGTGGAGCACGACCTCGCCGTGCAACGACACCGGTCGCCGCCCGAGCTGAGCTACGACGCGGAGCACGAGAAGCGCCGCAAAGAGCAACTCTGCCGGCAGTGGAATCGCACTGAGGAGCAGGTTCGGCGGAGGAGGAGCAGAGCGAAAAATCACTAGCGCCCTTAGGTCAAAGAGGAGGAGGAGCTGATCGCGGCCATCAAGCGGATCGAGATGAAGCGCAAGGAGCGCGAGCGGAAGGCCCAAGAAGTCCAGCGACTCATCAACGTGGCGGACCGCACGAGGACGTCCCTGTCGCCGGAGAGGTAAGCTTGGAAGGTCATTGCTCTATGGGTGGCTTCGTTTGGGCTTCTCCACCACGTCTACTTGCCCACCTTCAACTCCTTTTTGATGGTCTACTAACTTCTTCTCTTTCTACCAGGGTTGGGCAGTCCTCATCCTGGTCCTGTTGTCCTGGGAGGTTTTGGTCCTGGTCCTGACCATCGAAAAATGACGCCCATCTAGACTTTGACGTTACCCTTGGAGACGTAGACCCTTCTTCAAATCATCGTTGCGTTTCCGCCCTCCCGGCTCCTCCGGTTTCCTAGGAGTTGAAGTTTCTGTGGTCACCGGACCTACCCCCACCCACCTGACCCTTGCCTTGTGGTCCTGGGCGGGTCTCGGTCCTGGTCAGTCGAGATGGGCGTCCTTTTGTCGATGGCCGGGATCAGGACCTTAGGCCTCCAGGTCCAGGACCAGGACCAGGACCTGCCCAGACCTCCACAATACCCCTGGCTCTATTCTCCTCCTTCCTGCCTCGGTTGCTCCTCTTCCTTCTCCTGCCCGTGCCATTACTTTGCTCCTTGCTCCATAATTCTCCTGCTCATTTATCCATCATCGTCCTCCTCCTTTCTTCACGTTCTCCTCCTTTTCCTGACAACTCATCCTCGCACTTCCTCACCTCAACCATCTATTTTGACGCTTTGAAGCGCCTCCTCTTTTCAGCTTAACGCGTTAATCTCCTCCTCCTTTCAGCTCCTCCGCGTACTCACCCGGTGGCCGGGCGCTGGGCAGCCGTGGACGCAGTTCACTGGTCAAGAGCCGCAGCAGTCAGTCGGCCGCGGCGCAGCTCCTCGCGCAGGTACGTACCGCTTGGGGGACCCCCGAAAGGAAACTCCGATCGAATTTAGCCCGACACGGCGGCGATCAAGTGGCCGGAGTATCGCTCGGCGGGCCCGCACCTGCGCAGCTCGGAGATGAAACTGCCGACGGGCGTCGGCCAGAAGAAGATGAAGAACATCGACACCGTCGTGAGCAAGCTCAAAATACGTACGTGAGCCGATAAGCATGAAATGGGCTCAACGTTGTCCAATAGTGGGTTAGGCACGGACTCGGGGCTGATCAGGTCCTGGCCCTGGTACTAGCCCTGGTCCTGTGGTTCTGGGGACCTGGATCCTGGTCCTGGTCGTCTGAAGAATTCCAACAGATCCAGGTCCTGGTCCTGTGGTCGCGAAGGTCCTGGTCCTGTTACCCGGAAGAACGTGCCCAGCGGCTGCACGGAACACATCTGGATGAACCATTGACAGAGTGGGCTGGAGAAGGCCAGCCAAATTGCAAAGTGCCATTGACAGAGTGGGCTGGAGAAGGCCAGCCAAATTGCAAAGTGAGTGCGAAAACGAGAATGGCTGCGGAATGGCGAGACAGACAAGGAGCCATCCTGGAACAAGCCTGGAAGACGCTTGCACAGTCAGAGCATGGGATGATCCGGGCAATGAAAGACCAGGTTGGGTCCAGTCATACTGTGAACTTGGAGCAGTGACCCAGTGGTTCTGGAGTACCTCCCGGGTGCAGCGTGAGCTTGTGCAAGTCGCATCTAGGATGAGTCAGGTAGAGCCTATTACGTAAGCTTTGAACCGGGTGAGCGTAGAGCCAGTGAAGCAGTAAGAATGAACCAAGTGAAGTCTGCTAAGCAGGGAACCTGGATGACCCTGGTTATGCTTATGATGCCTAAAGTCTCAAGGCCTGTGATGCAGTGAGAGTTTGAGTCAGGCTTAGCCTGTGATGCAGTGAGAGTTTGAGTCAGGCTTAGCCTGTGATGCAGTGAACCTGGAGCCAGACAGAAGCTTTTAGGTAAGCAATGAACATAGACGAGCCAAGGTGAGCCTATGACGCAGTGAGAGAGCGAGGCTGCTAGAGCCACTTGTGTCGTGAACCTATGTGAGCCAGGTTGAGCTTGTGATGCAGAGGACCTGGGTGAACCAGTGTAGAACTTAGGCAAGCAGAGAAGATAGGGGAGCCAGGCTGAGCCTATGATGAAGTGAGCGAGTGAGTCTGGTTAGAGCCTCTTATGCGGCGAACTAGGCGAGTCGAACCTGTAATACAGATAACCTGTACGAGCCCGGCATGCGGTGGCCTGGAATAACCTTGCACTGTTTGGGCCAGGACGGTCCGGGCGACGCAGTAACAGGAATGCATTTTAAACCGCCTCTCTTTTGCCATAACCATTTATTGTGCGCTTAAGCCAACACCACGCTTGCAGCGCCATGGCCTCACGCGCACGAGGCCATCATCCAGCAGTTCAACGACTACCGCTCGCAAGTGGTCCTCCTGCAGGAGCTCAAAGGAGCGCTTCAAACCGCCGAAGGAGAGCTGGAGATTCTGCAACATCGCCTGCACACGGAAAAGCGAAAGGTAAAAAATGAGATGAACGATTTTTTGAAAAGTCTAAAGAAAGCAAACGTTGCCTGACCTTACCTCACACTTGCACTTCGTCAAACCCGACTTGATTCTGTTATTTTTTATTTTACGAATATTAATTTATTATTAATTTAATTTTAATGATAAAATACAAATATAAATTAATTTCGTAAAATTTTGAAATTGTAGAAATTCATTTATACCTTGTAAATACTGCATTTTTAATTATCTTAAATTTTATTGGATTTTAACCATTGAAACGGGGGTTTTCATTAGCACTTGCTAATTTTACACAATTCAGGAAGTCGAAATCCCGGCTCGGATCCGCGTGCCGGACGGGGAAGACGTGGAGCTGACGCCGGACCAAATGGCCACCAGCGCGGAAGAGGCCGAGAAGAAGGGGCTGCCCACTACGAAGCGCCGCATCGCCGCGCTCATCGATACCACCGGCGCCACATCCGGGGTAAGCACATTCTCCATACGAGCTCATGACCAGCCCGGACCCGCCTGCCGATCATCGTCTGCGGGGTTGATCCAACCCGAGCCCATAGTGGATCTGTTCAAGCGGGAGTGGTCTGGGACCATACACTCCGCGCGTCATAGCCCTGACCGAGCAACTCATGAGTGCTACAGAAACGATTGGCCTGCATGGTCGCGGACCGCATTCGCATGCGTGGTTCAGACCACATTGGCATGCGTGGTCGGCGACCTCACATGTATGGTCCGCCGGACGGCATTTGGCATGCGCGGTCCTGTACCGCATTCGCATGCGTTGTCTGCCGGACCGCTTTGTCTGCGTGGTCTAACGGACCGCCTTCGCATGCATGGCCTGGGACTGCATTCGCGTGCGTGGTCCAGGACCGCATTCGCATGTGTGGTCGCATCTTTCTTCAAGTTCGGCATGAGGTCTCATGTGAACGGTGACCTCTGTCCCGACAAAGGCTCTCTTGGCTCGTCTTGGGTACCCATCAACTTTGTGTCTTTCACGTTCCTGTGCGCCCGACAAGCATAATTTTACCGTTTATTTTTTAGCGCAAGCGTCGACCGCAAGGAAACCCGTCTCCGCAGCCGGACAACAAGCGTTCTCTACGTCCGTGAGCCTCTCGTCGTTGGCATCACAATCGGATTTTGTAATAGATGCACTTTTGCATCTGTCATTTCCCGTTGAATAAACCACTTGCACTTCTGCATTCTATAGCAATACGAAGGTCACCAGTGTTATCTACACGAATTAGAAGCAGAAGATACGGGCAAAAGGGATGCAGAAAAGGGAAGCAGAAGATACCCTCTCAAGTTCTCGAAAAACGCCATTTGCGCCCATCATCCTCCTTCGAAATATCCTTATCAGCAAACCATAAATGTGTCGTTCTGCTTTAGATCGTTACTATAGTGTGGGTCAGTGGCGTCCCGTGGGTCCGTCCAAGTGGGAGGAGGGGGCAATTAAGGCTCGACGCTTACCTAATTTTTATGCCCGGATTTTTACCCTATTAAAAGCATAGAAGCATAGAAGTGTTATTGAGCTCGTTTTATCCTAAAACTGTCCGCCGCGTTCGTCGTAAGAGCAATGTTTGGCTGGTTTGGTCAAAGTCGGTTCAACGGCGGTCCATTTTCAGAGGAATTATTAGATGTATTAATTTATGGAATAGGGTCCGAATCAACTCCGGACCTTGAGGCGTTCAGCCCTAGTACCAACGCATCTCCTGCTGACTCATCGAATTGGACCCCATCACCGCCTTCGACAGGTCAGCTCTTCGAGTCCAGCTCGCCTGCGACAGACCGCGCTCCGATTTGGTCGTCCCGTTTTCACGTGATGAAACTGCTTTATACCAGTACCAGAATAGAATAATTCTTTGTGGACATTTTGACAAAGGAAGCGTCTCATTTCAGATGGAGAGTGCCGACGAACGGAATGGGGATGTTGATGCCGATCTTGCCGCCTCCCCCACCGCCACCAGGCGACGGCGGTGGTCCATGTGGTGGCTGTCCTGGTAGTGACAATCCAGGCACGCCAGGCGACGGGGGTGGTCCAGGCAGCCCTGGCGACGGCGGTGGTCCGAGCGGTGGTTGTCCTGGTAGTGGCAGACCAGGCACGCCAGGCGACGGCGGTGGTCCAGCCAGTCCTGGCGACGGCGGCGTTCCGAGCGGTGGTTGTCCTGGTAGTGGCAGTCCAGGCACGCCAGGCGACGGCGGTGGTCCGGGCACGCCAGGCGATGGTGGTGGACCTTGTGGCTGCTGCGGTCCAGGCCCACCTGGCGCTTGACCGCCGCCCTGTCCAGGTACAGCGCCCGGCCCGCCGGCTGTAGGTGGTCCGTTCGGCTTCGGCAGGTATTCGGACAGGTCGAAGACGTCCCGCATTTCGTCTATCACCTTCCCGAAAGCGTTCTGTAGGCGACCCTGGACCGCTGGGTCCAGGTTCTGGTACTCGATGTAGATCTCCTCGATCACCGTCTGGCCCTGGTCGCCCAGCTGGAAAAGGATGGTTATGCTTCAGCTTGAGTGAGGATAAAGAATTTCTGTCATTTCCGATTTTCTACCGTCAAACGAATCATTGAGTCCGATAAAAAGTTATTGGATTTCGTTTGTCCATCTCTACGCATTCAAAGCGAAGCGAGTAATTCAGGTTCGACCGGGCTGTTTCCGATTATTCAGAATTGGAGATCGGCGCTGGTACCCCGTGCCGTACCCGTACCCGTGGTGCCCCCTCCCGCGCCATGTAGCCGTGCCGTGGTGGACCCAAGAATGCCGTGCCGTGTACACTAACACGGCATAAAACACGGCTTGGGTTGGCACGGCTTGGCAAAACACGGATTGGCAAAACACGGCTTGTTTTTGGCACGCGTGCCGTACCCGTACCCGTGGTGGACCCTCCCGTTGCCGTGTTGCCGTGCCATATAATGCGGGTACGGGTTTGTCCCGTACTTTAGTACGGGCGCCGAACTCTATTCAGAATGTTTACTCAGAATATTGCAGACATCTGCGAAATCGTGTCAGGTTTCTAGCTCCAATAGTAGCTCTCGATATTTCGCCTTTCCGACTTAATAGTCCGGTTCCAGTCCAATTCGTTACAGTTGCGAAAATTGCTCAGACTTTTCATCCGCTTTTTTGCGTTTCCCCGTTTGACTCCGACTTAATTTTACGTACGTTTTGGAAGTACGTCTGCGCCTGGGGTGGCAGTCCTCCGTAGAGCCCGGTCATGTAGTTGAGGCACTGCTGCAGAACGCCGTACAGGTACGGGTTGTACTGCTGGACGCTACCCAGCGCTGCGCCGAATGTCGGAAACGTCGCAAAGTTTCCGAGTAGGTTTCCGAGGAATGCGAGGTCTGGCAGGACGAGATTGGAGAGGAAGCCGAGCAGGTTGAACGGGAGGTACTCTGAAACCGGCAGGTTTAGCTCATCCGCTGTTACGGGAGAATTCTGATCTGACTTTAGTTCGTCAAGCGCGGCCGGAACTCAATAGCCAGAAAAATCAGGTTACATTATTTTTAGATTTTTAGCGCTTAAGATAATTTAAACAGCGGTTTGTCAGCTTTCTAGAAGGCTAAGTTTTGAATATTTCGTGTTTTTGTTTTTTACATTTTGCTTTTAAATGCTTTTTAAATAATAGTTTAATTTATTTAAATTAATTCAATTATTTAACATTATAAGTTTAGTCTTATTATTTTATCTGAATATTAATTCGTTTTATGTATTTATTATTTCAGAATAATAGTTTCTGTGACCTTAAAACAACAGCATATTTTCTGCATTTTAAGCAAAAAAACCTGTTCTTTCCGTCGTTTCGTCCTAAAACTGGGCGGCTCCGGCTAGACTAGGCGTTCTGGTCACTGTTTGCCTCAGCGCGTTTAGTCTCCGTTAGCTAATAACGGCAGACTCCTCGATCCCTAGCTGATAGTCCAGCGCATTTTTTCCGCTTCGAACAACTTACGATAGGACCAGTACGGGACGTAGTACAGGCACGGATTGTAGCCGTATCCATAGCCGCCGTATCCGCCATAGCCACCGCCATAGCCGTACCCGCCGCCATAGCCTGGATAGTAGCCGCCACCATAGCCGCCGCCATAGCCTCCGCCGTAACCCGGATAAATGCCACCGCCACCGATGCCGCCATATCCGGGGTAGACGCCTCCAGTGCCTGGATATACGTTGCCGGTGCCCGGGTAAATGCCGCCGGTGCCCGGATAGATGCCGCCATTGCCTGGATAAACTCCGCCAGAGCCAGGATACACTCCACCGTTGCCGCCAGTTCCAGGGTAGATGCCACCGGTAGCCGGATAAACGTTCCCGCCGCCCGGATAAACGTTCCCGCCGCCCGGATAGACTCCACCGTTGCCAGGATAGACTCCGCCAGTTCCAGGGTACACGTTGCCGCCGCCCGGATATACGCCTCCTAAGCCGTCAGTACCATGATGAACGTTCCGGGACCAGGTAACACTACCGTTTCCCGGATAGACATTGCCGGCTCCACCAGCTCCAGGATAGACGCCACCGCCGCCTGGATAACCGCCGCCCGCTCCAGGATAACCGCCCGCGCCATTGTTATACTGCGCCAGCGTAGTCGCCTTGACTAGCGCCAGGCAGGCTACGAGCGCTCGCATGGATGCTTACCTGAAAGCACTCCGTAGAGGTGGCAAGGAAGAACCATCTCAGCATAATGGTTTGGCCTCAACAGGTTAAAACCAATTTTATCCGGATTCGAACCCCTTCGGAATTTTTTGAACGGCCTTTCACGACACTTCGAACAGGTCGCTCCTCTTCCTGAGAGTGTTTGGAAGCTAAAAAACCAAAAAGTGTGATGCGAACAAAAGCGCAATGTGAAGCACATTACATTCGAGTCTGCGACTGAAAAGGTCGTGCCACGAAAAACATTCCTACAACCGCCAGCTATGCAAACAGCTGCTACATCATTGATGCATTGTCTCCAAGCGAACAATCGGGAAATGCTGCATGGGTAGAGGTCGAGAGGGGAAGCTTGCACACGGCTTATCTTACCAGACGTGCTTCGATGCAAAAGGGCTAACGTAAGGGGAACGAAGGCCGGGTTTGCGACGTAGGTTCACATGTATTTCCTGGAATAGAGTAACGTTTTCCTCATGTCGGAATTACCCCAAACTCGGGAAAGACAATTTCAGTAAAAAAAAGTTCACGGCAGACTAAAAAACTTTCCGGAAAATGACATTAAAATCAATACAGACAATCCAGCGTTTCTTAAGCGAAACATTTGGACCATTTCCAGACGTCGGTGAAGACAAACGATGTTCCTCACTCTAATGCACGAAGGCATCGTTCGAATACCACGCCGATGTGTTTTCGAGACCGCTTTTCAAACGTTCCGTGTTTGCTCCTCGTTTGCCATTTTTTCCTACGGAGTGCAGAAAAGCCCCTTTTTGTTCAAGACAGAGTATCTGGACCGCGTCGATTAGAACCACTAATGAAATGAATCACACGTCATTCACTATGATTGAAATCAATGGATATTTTTCATTTTTGCTTTAAGAGGTACATGTGGTGGTCCACCAACGCGTATGCCGAATGAAAAAAATGTGAAACGCTTTTCCCAGCTAACTAAGCGAGTAGTTGCTGCGCTGCTGCAGCGACGCAACCGTCGACAGATGCTTGCCGCTCAGTGTGTTCCGTAGATGCTTAAGCAAATTGAGCACGAATCGTCGGTAGTAGTGGACGAAGTATGTGATAGCGATCATCTCACAAGTGGCGTGAGTGCTGGCGATCATGAGGCAGACGACGATGACCTCGTTGACGACCCTCAGTTCGAGGATGATCGTCGTGGAAGCGACGGCGGCCGGGAGCAGAAGCAGAACGGCGCCGATGATCTATGGACACACAGTTTGTCTGTGACACATGTCTTGTCCGTACACCGAATACGTTGGCGGCACACCGCCTATTTTAGCAGGGAACCCCTGCTTTTGGGAGCTCAAGCTCCACAACCTCTTTTCGAATAGGGTTGTCAATTACCCGAAGTTCAGGGCATCAGGTCAGGCCAAATTTTCAAGGCATGCCCTGCAGGTGAGGTCAAGCCAAAAGTTCCATTAGTTTGGCGAGATCAGTCCTTTGTCTTCTACCTCATTGGTCGTTGATTCAAGTAACTTATGCTTTTACATCCATTTTTCATGCATTATTAGTTCAATCACGACGTTTTGATGGGCATGAATTCGTGCGCATCACTATTCTCGATCAACTTCAGGGCAACAGGTCAGGTCAAAATTTCAGGGCATGCCCTGTAGGTCAGCGTGAATATTCGGGGCATCAGGTCAGGGCATCAGGGCAAAAAAAACAAAAAAAGCATATTAGGTCAGGGCAGCCCTGACCTGATGACAACCCTATTTTCGAACTCGAAAGACGATTCTTCAATGAAAGCGTCAAGTGTGTAAATTTCAAACTTCGAAAAATTTCGCAAAATTCACCCAACTCGCCCTATAACCGCTGCGATGGCTTCCATTAGTTCAAACTCCATCAGCGGAGTTTCGCATGCCGTCGTTTGTTGCGGCCGTTGCACAGGGCAAACTACGTGCTTCTGTATTCGGAACACGGTATGGCATGGCTAGACAAGGCATGACATGTAAATCAGTGATAACAAGTTGTTAGTTTGATAAGTTCTTATAAGGTAACAGGTTTCGGCTCTCTAAACAACAGACTTGTTACCTAAGGAAACTAGGCGGGCCTTCTCAGTGAGTACCTAGAATCCTTTTGCACTTCGCGTTTCTTGCTTGATGTCCAGCATTAAAGCGACGCTGCTTCCTCGGCGGAAGTAAATTTTCCTGCTTCCGGTACCCGGTGCCGCTAGCATGTAGTACTGCTTAGTTGGCAAGAATGAGGAGTGATGTCCGCGACTCCATAGGGATGGGCAAGGGATTTAACGGTGGCGTTCGTTCGCTTCCCCCCCCCCCCCATCGAAAGTTCAACATCTGGCCCAACCTTTCGTCGAAGCGGAAGGGCCTCTATTTGATACCGGTGCCCCTTGAACTAAACTGGAACCAATCTCGACTCGACTCGGACCCGCTAAAGAACTGGTTGTGAGCCATTGTAACCACAAATTTGCATCACTACTACCCGTAAATTTAATTTTAGCGAGTAAATTTAATGCTAAATCGCTAGAAATTTATCATGCGCAAAACGAAAAAATGCGGCTAAGATCGCGGTAAATTTGCGGGTCCAATCGCTATTCGCCGTTCCTGAGACGTACCATTTGAACACTCATCGCCCGATAGAGCGTCATGTTGAGCCGTAATGTATGCTTCGACATCGTCGACTTCCGTCTTCGTATCAGCCATAACGACCAAAGGTTCACTGCGATCAACGTCACTACCGCCGCGAGAATGAGCGCCGCTATTTGGTAGATGAACCAGTAGATCCAGAAGCTCTGCACCGTAGATTCGAAGCCTACAATGCTCCGTTCGTCGTCGACGATCGCTCGAAGAAATGGGGCCGATTCGAAGACCTTCTGGCGCACAACGTCGGGAGGGACGTAGGCCAGAACCGCGGGAGCAAGAATGAACGTTTCGACGCCGATAAAGATGGCGACGTTCATGAGCGCCCTGAACCATATCCAGTCTCCAAGTAGTCGTAGTACGTTGAGGGTAAGGAGCTAAACATTGGCGGACTCCGTGGTAAACGCTTCGCCCGCAAATCAAAGCAAATCGTGGGGCGGAGGGGCGGGGTAGGTTCTTACCCGGCTGATCCTGTAGATAGCTGAAATAACCAGAGCTTGGCACATTCCCGCCGCCGTAAACACGACGAGGTAGAAGCCTAGAACGCTGCCCGTCTGTGTAAAATAACCAGTGAGAGGTCCTCTGCTGTAATAGGCCTAAAGTCTACTCTAGATCGCATACGGAGTACGCTGGCTTACCAACAACGGGAACAAGGGCACGAGTTCGGTGACCGTCAGAGACACTCTGAAGGCGTACGCCCACGAAAGCTGGACGCTGAGGTAGACGCTGTACGTTCGTAGCTGCGGCGGTGACTGAGTGTAGATCATGTAGAGCGTGAATGGAAAGAGCAGTGAACTTAGGACCAGCGTGCACCTCAGAAAAGTGTGGTAAAGCCCGTAGAGAGTGGGATGGTCGAAGAGTTCCGGCGATAGCGTCGTTTTTAGGGTCATGACAAACGTGTATTTCCAAACGAAACTTCTCCGTTGCTCGTGCGCCGCATTCATGTTGAAGCATAAAGCGCACCAAGAGGAATCGTTAAGGGTCGCAGGTGCATCTGCCTTGGCCAGCGCTCGGTGTACTGTGATCGGGCAGGTGCTATTACATGTGTCACTAGTTATGCATTAAGAACTTCATACAAACTCGCGTTTTCGTGCTGCTACGTCACCTGCACACTTTAATGCGTCAAAGAATGCGTCGATAACAGGTGGCTTTTCTTCATTTTTTTGGTAAAACGAGTATAATACGCTTCCAACACAAATTTATAGTTATACGTTGTTCCAACGAGCAAAAGTGCCTGTCACAGGCAAATGACGCGGTGTTTTCCAGTGCTACCACAAATGCATAATCACTGCTTCAGTATACCAGGGCACTATTCCGTGCAGAGACGATGTTCAGCCACGCATTTTGCAGGCGACGGCATTAGGAACCGAACCCTCTGCGGATGAAGCGGGCGCTGCCACCAAGAAAGATCATTATTGTATTCGAAGGTGAACGATCTAGTGCATTCTTATAGATAACTTGGCAGATGCCTAGGCTGAGCAGACACTTCGAGGGCCTTAGCCGTTAGCCCTGACGTCCTCATGCGTCACATCATTTTTCGCACGTTGAAGCGTCAAAGAATGCGCTTTAACGCGCCGGTTGTACAAAATCATTTGTAAGGGAAACACAGTGCGCGTTGCTCTCGAGAAAATCACGGCGTCGAGCAGCCCCTTTGAGCGGCATACACACATGGGCTGTGAGGACCATTCAGCTCTCGCTTGCGAGTTCGGCAAATACGGCTGCAGGAAAAGCTTTCTGACCTAGAGTATACTAGAGTTCGGCGCCCGTACCAAGATACGGGCCAAACCCGTACCCGTACCCGCATTATACGGCACGGTAACACGACACGGGAGGGTCCACCACGGATACGGGTAGGGCACGGGTGCCAAAAACAAGCCGTGTTTTGCCAAGCCGTGCCAACCCAAGCCATGTTTTATGCCAGGGCTGCGGGATCACATTTGGTTGACCGAGACCGAGACCAGACCTACCGAGACCGAGACCAGACTCATGACTGAGACCGAGACTTGAAATATTGTCGACTCAAAATCGTCCCACCGCTGACAAAAATGTAAAAATTCGGTTAATACTGGCCCGCCGCAGGCGACACCAACGAAATTTTGGGTGAAATTTAGAGAAATGTAGTGAAAATTTCGTAGGTCGGCGCCTAGCGGCGGGCCATTTCGTCCTTTTCTCATGACCGAGACCGAGACCCGTAGCCCTGTTTTATGCCGTGTTAGTGTACACGGCTCGGCATTCTTGGGTGCACCACGGCACGGCTACATGGCGCGGGAGGGGGTACCACGGGTACGGGCACGGGTGGATCTACCACGGGTACGGGTACGGCACGGGGTACCAGCGCCGATCTCTAGTGTATACCTGAGCGATTTCGATTTTATTCTGGATCGTGAACTGGGAAACTGCCGTACTTCCGAATATCGGAATCGGAACTCCGAGACAACTCCTGTTTCTTCCTATTCAAATGCACTTCCGTCCAGGCCCAACGTGGGCGATTTGGACCACTTTTTTGCCGCTGAAAACGTGAGCCCCGCCTAGTTGGCATGCGGATACGAGAGCGTAATCCGGTTACGGCAGTCAAATGTCACCAAACTTCGCCACTCTTAACGTGTCTGGCGACGAAGAGGATCATCGGTTCCTCCCGAAGGGACATCGTCACACATATAAATAATTCAGAATTGAAACAAAAAAGTCGGTATTGGTGGTATGTCGTCCACGCTGAGAGTGCTAACGATTTTCGCATGCGTTGTGCATTGCTACGGGGACGCTCAAAGTGGCAAGGACGAGCTCCTTCTCGTACAAGCGGTAAGTGCCACAGATGGGGAATCCCAAAATCGAATCCGAATATGAAATTCGAATCCAATAAAAGCTGACGCTAATTCGAATTCGAATCGGGGAAAAAAATTCACCAGATCTCTGAGGCTTGCGAGTCCAAATCGGAGTGAGAAACGGTCGGCGACTAGCGGTTACCTAACTTCCCGTACTGCTCAGTCGATAATCATAAGGTCGGTTTTCGTCATTGAGCGGTTTTTCCCGTTAGAGAACACCTATCTGGGAGCCTTACCCCCCCCCCCCTCTAGCAAGTGCCAAAGAACTGGTTTTCACCACTGAACCCCTTTCAATTTCTACTTTCCCCAAAGGATGCTGTGCAGAGCGTTCTGTATGGACTGCCCAGAAAATATATGGTTCACATGGGTAGGAGCGGCCCATCGCTAAGAGATGACGTTCACTAAAATGTGTAAAACTATGCCTAACTTTTTTTTGGTTATCGCCTGCGGCGAGCTCGAGAAGACAACCGAACAGGCTCGATGGAATCGGCCTTTTGGACCGACCCAATAAATGACCGAGGACCAAAGCCGAGACCGAGACCAGACGTAGCATAAACCTAATCCCTAACAGCGACGGTTTGCGGAAGGGCCGCCGTGCACTACATCGTGCTTTCTTATAGGTCATGCGACACGGAAGTCGCTCGCCGACGTCCACGTTCCCGACTGACCCTTACAGGGAAGACTTCTGGCCGCAGGGATTCGGCGAACTAAGCGGGGTTTGCATGATGATACTAACTGCTGCCGAGCGTTTTTCTTGCTTTCTAGGAGGGTCTGAAGCAGCAGTTCGAGCTGGGACGTTTCGTACGCGAACGCTACGTGCAGAAGATCCCGTTTCTAAGCAAGAACTACAACAGCCGAGAGGTAGGAAGGCTTCGAAACGGTTTCAGTCCAACCACTTTAGAACAGTTTTTTCGCAGCGAACTGTATCTCCGGCTTAGGCTTAGGACCGCGAACCAAGTGGGATAAATACAATTCAATTTTTTATTGCTTTTATTTTAATAATTTTACTTGGTTTTATAATTTTATTTTTATTTTTCATTGAATTATTTTCGAAGTATGAGAAAATAGATTGTATGAAAAGGATAAGTTAGGAATTAGCTTTAATAGCCTTAATTAATACTGCAAAAAAGAAAGATTTACCCCGCTCTAGGTCTACTTCCGTAGCACCGACCTGAACCGAACCATCCTCAGTGCTCAAGCGCACGCCACTGGCGTTTACGCTGGAAGCGGTCGTCGCGATATCGACTACCCTGACGTCGCAGGATGGCCTAAGGGCTACGTCCCCGTGCCGGTTCACGTCATTCCAACGCGTTACGACCCGGTAGGCAACGTGAAAAAGCTCATTTAAAAGTCTGCGAGGCCGACTGGCGGCTTAAATGAGCCAGCGTGTCCATTAGGCCTGGATACTCTGCATAAATTTGCCCTTACTTTACAGTTGCCGTTAGGTTCTTGAAAGGAACCCCGTTCCGTCCTGTTGGAGTATCGACCTTGTAAAATTGAACATAATTCGCTGAAAGATAGTAGGGCCGGCTCCATAACTGGGGATTTAGGGTTTTTTTGCAAAACTTTTATAAGGTATTTAATTATGCTTTTACAATTATGTAGTTTAAATATAATTATTTAATCAGCTAGTATTAACTAATTTATCGTGGAGGTTAGGCCTGTTAAATCCGGCGAGAAAAAACACGAAGTAATGACGCAGTGGAATGTAACGATAGCTAAAAATTCAGGTAAGTATGGCGCTGGCAGGATGTCCTCGCGCTGCTTACCTGGAACGAGTAGCCTCCAGCACGCCGGAAATGCTTCAGCTCGGACAGGAACACCAGGTAGGGATTCTTTTTACGCCGAAAGTACTCCTCCTACAAGCCGGCTTTTAGGAACTCTTCGCGAATTTCAGCCAGCGCATGGGGTTGAACGTCACCTTATCCGGAATCACCGGTCAGATCGATTCGCTCCAGATCGAGGTTGGGAGGTCTCTAAAAAGTGGATTTTCGGCGGTAACATTTAGACCGAGCTAGGACTAAAGGTGGCCGACTGGGTGCCGCAGCTGCTGCCAACTGCGAACAGCGTGAGCAACAAGAGATTGCGAGTCCTCTACGGATATGGTAAGGACCATCACTGCTAAGGCACAACCGCGCTATGGGATCGAGGCGGAGCTGAGGCCCGGCTGGTATACACTCTTTGGCAGGGAACTGCCTTATTAGCACTGCTCCGGATCAGGCCGGCAGGGCCGTAATGGGCGGAGGCGGGGTGTGTTCATTACTCCCCCCCCCCCCCCCGCCGCCGCCGGGGTACGGGGGGGGGGACGGGGCGGCCGGA
>JNEY01000015.1:678036-795897 GCA_020875895.1 Aphelenchus avenae
GACACGGAGGCCGTGTCCGTGCCGTGTGGGGTGGTCCCAATGCATTCCGTGGATTTTCTCTCCGTGTCCGTGCCGTGCACGGTCCGTGCACGGAGTGTCATTGGGACCAGGTTTCCGTGTCCGTGCCGTGCACGGCACGGACACGGATTCCGTGTGCATTGGGACCGTAGTGTCACACTACGGTCCCAATGCACACGGACTCAGTCTAGCGTTTAATGCAGATCGAGCCCGGAATTTTTGCTGTGCCTGGCCCCTAGACCAGGGATGGGGACTCCAATCTTGAAGACCGAGACCGAGACTTGAAATATTTTCGGCCCAAAATCGCCCCGCCGCGGTCACAAAATGTAAAAAATTCGGCTAATATTGGCCCGCCGCAGGCGACACCAACGAAATTTTGAATGAAATTTAGGGAAATATAGTGAAAATTACGTAGGTCGGAGCCTAGCGGCGGGCCATTTTGGCCTTTTTTATTTCTCATGACCGAGACCGAAACCATCAGATTTTCCTCATGACCCAGACAGAGACCGAGACCGGACCCCCCGAGAGTCTCGGTTTTCGAGACCGAGACCGAGACCGAGACCCCCATCCCTGCCCTAGACCGAACTACGGCTCAGAGGCTAAGTACGAGTCCGAAAGCTCACGACCTCTAGAACTGAGTTCGATTACCTAGTTTTACTGACCTCCGAGCAGGATACCCAAAATTTCTACTACAAACAAGTACCAAGTTTTTCGAAAAATCGGATGAATTTCTTTTCTGCCCCAGACTAAAGTACATGTGACCCAGAGCACTGTGTTATCATCTGTTTTGCCCAGTTGTTTGCATTGCGCCGAACGTCCGCGATTTACCCAAATCGAACCGTTGACGAATTTTATAAAATCAAAGAAATTGACAAGGTAAAGACAAAAAAATATCCGACTGAGTGAAATAAAAAAGACGCACATTTCTATCGTGTAGTGCTATAGTGAATAGCAGCAAAAGGCGAGTTAACCATTAGGGACTATATCACATTTGTTCTGCATTCCCTGTGTTTTGCGCGGAAGGCTTTGTCTCCACTATCACGCGTCGGCCGATGTCTGATGCCGGCCCCAACGCTGTGAGCTAGATCATCGTGCTGTGGCGCATGAGATGCTAGGGCGGTTCGACGATTTGTACGACAGTAGATTGCTGGTAGGAAAAAGCATGACTGCAGCTAAGTTTCTCGCTTAATTCTCGCTGGCTACCGCTACAAATTTCACAAATATATCAACAGTACGCCCGCGTGCCTTGAATGCAACTTCGGAGGGCGACAAATGTTCCGCTGTTTGTCACTACGAATCCCTCAAATAAGTAACCGTACAGCTTTGTTCACTGAATGGAACTTTGCACTTTCTTGATTACACTGATTAGTGTCCCAAAGCCGCGTGTCCGAGCAGAATGTCCGCCATTTCCGAGCGTTTTTCTGATGTTAAGCACACTTGTTCGGTCCGCCTAGACGATGGTAGCGGGAATACCAGAAGCGGAGTCGACTCTAATTAATGAGAAGCATTATCGCCATCATATATCGGTCCCTCTTCTGTAGATCGGTAGACTTAGACGTGACACCCCCGTTCCGTACTGACCACCCCGTACCGTACTCCGTTCCGTACTGACCACCTCGTACCGTACTCCGTTCCCCGTGCCGTACTGCCACACCGTGCCGTACTGCCTTACTGACCCCCCCCCCCTTGCCGAACCGTACTAAGTACCGTGCTGACCACCCCGTACCGTCCTCCGTACCGTTCTGCCCCCCGTACTCTACTCCGTAACGTACTGGCCACCCCGTACGGTACTCCGTACCGTTGTGCTCCCCCTGTACGTACAGTACGGAGTACGTACAGTACGGAGTACGGTACTGCTCATTTAGCCAGAGAATGATGCCGTACCGCACTCCGTACCGCGCCAGTATGGTACGGTACGAAAACCCGTAATGGACCTGCGCCCTACCGTTCCCCGTACCGTAGAAAACGGTTAGGTACGGACAGTGGCGTATTTATGGGGCGCGCAGGATGCGGCGCGCCCCCCTCGAGTCGGGCCGAAGGCCCGGCGAGGTAAAGGGGGACCAAGGCAAAACAAATTTTCAAGGCAATTTTACAAAGAAATCCTAAAAATCTCGTTGGCGGCGCCTGCGGCGGGCTATATTGGAACAAAGCCACATCGGGTGGCCGCAACGTTTTGGCGTCCAAAAGCGTTGGCACTTTTGCGTGCGATCTGCGGCACAGGCAACTCACGCCTGGAGTACTGATCCCCTGCACGTGACTGGAACAAAAGGCGACGTGCGCACTTACGTCAGTCGCCTGACCAGGCGTTCGCGGCGATCGGAATGACTCGATCCCTGACAACTTTCCGCCGAGCACGCTCCAAGTGCGTCGCAACAAAACCATTATGCGAATCGGTCGCGTCTTAGAATGCGGCATTTTTTCGGGTACAAAACGCGGAAAGCGCATGATACCGCGAGTCATTTGTAGCCTCCCAAACGGAGCGTGCTCGGTACGCTTAGGGCTGGGCAACTTTGATGCATGCTTCGTTGCATGGTTGAAAGAATAGCACAGAGATGGCGCACGCTTCGCTGGGTCGATGTCGCAACTGAGTATCGTGCTCGCCTTTCGAAGAGCTAATTGGCTGGACTCGTCCGAATGGTAGACGGACAGGTCTCCGTCCAGAACAGGGCGGCTAACTGGTAGCTGCAAATGCTGAAGGGCTGCTAGTTGGCAAAAATGGACAGCATAGCGAATAACATTCTTCACAAATTACCACATTGAGTAATGCTTAAATGTTTTTGTACACTAAAATCGGGAATATGACTAGACTAAAGGCAGCAAACAATACAAAATTGGGTGGTTTTCTTTGCTTTTGAACCGGTTTTGTTCGGTTGTGACCAGTTGATAAGAC
Organism: Aphelenchus avenae; assembly: GCA_020875895.1. NCBI lineage: Eukaryota > Metazoa > Nematoda > Chromadorea > Rhabditida > Aphelenchidae > Aphelenchus > Aphelenchus avenae. The sequence continues at coordinate 680,945 of JNEY01000015.1, forward strand.
CAGGGGGGATATATGTATCCGTCTGATAAGGGGCTGATAACGGCCCAGAAACGGGCATGTTTTCATGTCCACTATACGGGGCCGTGTTTTCGAATCATTGCTAGTTCGCATGTGCCCCTTCTTAAGTCTAGGTAGTCTTCTGTATGTCTAGGGCGGGTATGCCTTATGGGTCATCGTCATTGTCAACATCCCTTAAAGACTAGCAAGGTATACGATCCAATGTCTGAATCGCGCGAAAACGCAGCCATGTCTCTGCCGCGCCTTACTCAACCTCGTGATACCTCGTGACATAAAAAACGTTGACATCATTCACTTTTTAGCAAGCGTTGTTGGCCCCAAGAAATGGGCCTTCGATCGCTATGGGCGCTTCCGGTGGAGGTGCCTTTCTTCCTCTTCTACATTCTCATCGCCGCGGTCATCGCGCTCGAGCTGCTTCGCGGAAACTCGTCGTTTACACCAGCTTTCTACACTCTGTTCCTTGTACAGGCCTTCATCGACTGCACTAACTACGTCTTGGTAAGGTGCTTCGTCCTAAATAAGTCCCGCGGTGGACTCTTCGATCCCACTGCATAGGAACCAAACTGAAATGCTTCGGTGTTTGCCATATATTAAACCCTATTGGGACCTTCTTGGACCGTTTGGGGAAGTCCGGAAGGCTGTAGTGACCATTAACTTGGGCGAATTAAGTATCCTGAAATATTCCTAAGCCGCTATCCGCTATGATTCTTCCAGCGTTATTGAACGTCTTTTGTAGACTGCGATGGTCGGCTACGATGCGTTTCCGCGCTCGTTCCTCGAGACCGTAGGAAGCAACTTCATCCTCTCCTACGGCCTCTTTTGCACGTCCTTTCAACTGCTCTTGCACGTCGCCATTGCTGCGAATCGCTTCACGGCGATCACCTACCCGGCCAGCCACAAAAGGGTCAGTCGGTTTCACTTCGACTTACGTCATTTCGCAACAAGTATATGAGCATTTCTAGCTGTGGAATCAGCGCAACTTGGCATACGTTCTGACGGCCCTCACGCTAACGTCGCTGGCCTCGGTGATCTTCAAGGTCATCGATAAAATCGACGTCATCGAGAAACCCTACGGCTTCTCCATCAACAACTCGACGGAATGGATGAGAGACGTAAGTAACAGAGGCGTACCGGAATGGTCTTGACTTTTATGATGTGTTTTTGGAGTCACTTTTTTAATGTAAAAATTATTAAATTAAATGATATTTTAAAAAATTTAATGAAAATTCAAAATAAGTATTATGAAACAAAGCATTGAAAATTATGGTATGAGCGCACACGATGACGTGACAGTCATTTGGGGTTCAATGCGTTCTACATGGATTAGTAGAGAGAGTCCTACTAGGTCGCTCATACCGGCATTTTTCAGGCGAACAAGATCATCCTCTTGGTCCTGACGTGTGGCTGCACCTTCGTCTGCCTGGTGCTCGACACAAGAGCGATTCTCGTTCTGAAAAGGCTGAGCGCGACGAACACGAAGATGCACCGTGAAGACGTCAAGCTTTTCCGTGAGTTTCCACCCGTTGCCGATGGCAGACCGTCTTAGACTCACTTTGGCCTAAGTCTATTAGGTCACTATCCGCTAGAGATAGGTGTGACTCCACCCTGTCCGTTAACCGGTGGACCTCTTCCCCGTCCGTTCTACTGGCCGGCCCGACCCCTTGAGCAATGAAAAAGCCGGTGAATTTACCTCTACCCTTTATTCTGCTCTAACGGCCGGTATTACGGCGCACCTGGGCAGTTAGCCGGCGGGCCGGACTCTTTTTAACGACAATGGCGTAATAACGGTCCCGCTTCCGATCCCTACTTCCTACTAGGTCATATCCTGGTCACGGACTATAACTGTTTTTCAGTCTACTCGCTGTTCCAATTCGTTGTCCAGCTGGCGCTGACGGTCCACTACGTCGCGGTTGTCTGCGATCCCGCAACGCCTTTGAGCCGCTCCTACTCCTACATCGTCGACGTTATGTCGCTGAGCAGTGGCGTCTTCCTATTCTGCATGAGGTTCGACGGTTTTCAACGCACTTTTAGCCCCGAAAATTGCAGTGACAGCGTTCAAAAAGCGTTGCGTCGCTGTCTTCGAGAGAGTTTAGAGGCCTCGATGTGAGACTGGCTGGTTTAGCAACAACGTTCGGGACAGATGTCGCGACGCCTTGCACATTTCTCGTCGCTCTACGATGGTTCACCCGAGGAAAACGAGCACGATCTCGGTGGTGTCCGCGGGACGATAGCGATTACGTGTGGCCCTTGAGAGCCCCAATTGTATCAGTACGAACATTAAGCGCATAAAGGTTATCTTTGAAAGTGGTACGCGACGTTTCCGTCCCGAAATTTTTCCGTCCTTAAGCTCAAGGGCTTAGTCAATCTAGCTCTAGAATTTAGTCCCTCGAGATCTAAAGCTTAGTTCATCCGCTTAGGCTTACGTTGTTCGGTTTAGGCATACGCTTGGGCTGAGAAACACCAAAAAGCTAGTGAAGAAGAGATTTATGCGGGAAAGTCCGGAAGACTTCGAAAGCTGGACAACATCAATGATAGATTGATGGTGACTGTAGATTCGCGACCCAATTAGAAGTTCCGCTACGAAAGTAAGCCTTTAAAGGTTTTCACAAAGAAGACGACATCAGTAGGTTACTGAGTGAGCGATATCTGGCACGAAAAATCCTTGTGCAACTAACGTATGTAACGGCGACAATGCCCTATACTGAATCGGCACTACCCTACAAGACAGCGTTGCCCCTAAATTCGTCTGCATGAGCCTAAATTCCTGTCCGGAACCTTCAGCAAGACACTAGCGTGTGCAGTTAACACTACGCATGTTCTCTTATCTTGTACGGGTTGTGGTCCCGTATGGGGGGGGGCAACGATATTATGGGGGTAAGGGAACACAAACTCTTGTACGAAGTAGTGGGCTAACCGCATCGTACCCATTAAAGATCGGCAACCGTACAGGAGATACAAACGTACCGTACCATACAACCGTACTATGGGTACGGAGTAGGGTACGGGGTAAGGGCGGGAAGCTGGGATCCGTACGGTACGGTACAGAGTACGATAGGGGGTCAGTACGGTACGGAGTACGGTACGGGTCGAAGTCCAGTGCGGCAGTACGGTACGGTTTCGATTTTCCGGTATTTTATAACGAGTACGGGCCATACTTGAGCCGTACCGTACCGTATCACGGTCCGTACTGTCGTCCCGTGCCGTACGATAAAGAGTACGGTACGGAAGGGGGTCTGTAAGTACGGCGTACGGTACGGTGGCTCTGTTTGGTACAGGTGCCGGTGCCGATCCTTGTACCCAGCAGTACAGTACGCATGCTGTGATGTTTATTTCCGCTAAACGTACCAATCAAACCATTCGACAACGATCACTCAGTAAGGAAGCGAGAGCACATAGCGGCGTCTCAGTGGCGGGCCGACTGATCGAAGTCTTGTCGGTGTCCTCGGGGACTCGTGGGCCTTTGCATGGGCGGCTCTCTTCGTGAGAGCCATCTTCAGCATCCGACGGAGCCACATGTTCGAAGCGAGAAGGCGGTTTTCTTGTCGAATTGCGACCGGGGATTGCTGAGCTCTTAGCGGGATTATATCGGCGAGGAGGAGGGCTACGATGAAGAACTCCAACATTGCGGAGCGACTGGCGGATGAGGCTACAACGCGCAATAGGCTCATAAATCGAGGCACATCTCGGCGTTTTGGTTTACCTTGCTGTGTGTATCGCGTGCGGAAAAGCGTTTAAGACGTGAAATTAAGACGCGAAACCACCGGAATGAAATGAGCCGCACCTGCACAATAGCATGGTTAATGGTGCTTGAGAGGATAAGGGAGAGTCCAAAAATGCCGGCACGCGTGCATAGCCCCCCCCCCTCCCGCTCCCCTCACAAGCCGTCAGTTTCTGGTCGTGGCCTTAGCATTAGTGATCAAGACAAGAATTTGTGGACCACCGCCTATCAGTCGTGATCACTTTCTACGCAAGGCGTATAACGGGCATGATCAGGGCCAGACCCCTTATACGATCCTTTACAGTTTCTCTTTCTGGTTTCTGGGAAGCAGCCTCTCTCGCTAGGAACTAAGACCTTCTCCTCCATCATCGCTGTAAGCAAAAGCGCTGTCGTAAGCGCTAAGGAACTCGCGCATGTATTTGTATGCCGTAACGAGATTAACTCTAGGGCTAGGCATTTGACACGACAAAGGTTTCCTAAAACTTTGTAAGACGGCACCAGGGATGATGAAACGTTTGGAATGCATTCCACTCAGTACAGGAACAATTAAAGCATATGACGCGATTATGATGTTCCGTCGACAAGCGTGTTTCGGCTGGTATCCGATGCTTAACTCCGCGCGATTGAAGGTTTATTGCGGCTCGGTATACAAGGAAGCCATGTTACATCGGTCATTCAGTAAGCAGTGAAAGCACATAACATCGCCTTAATGGTCGGTCTGCTGACCGAAGTCGTGCCAGCTTCCGCGGGAAGACGCCGGCCGGTTCACGACCGAGTCTTTTCATGGGAGACATCTTCAGCAGGCGCTGCAGCCACAATTCTTCAAGAACATGACCCTCTTGACGAATTAGAACCAGGGTTTTCTGGCTGCTTAGCGGAACTATTCCGACGAGGAGGAGCGCGAGGAACAAGACCGTGAACATTTGGCGGGACTGGTGGGTGAAACCGCAGTCCGCATCGAGCACACAATTCGTATCACACCGTGGCATTTCGGTCCCATTCTGACGTGTGGATTGCGTGCGGATAACCCTTTAAGAAGAAAACATCAGAGAGCGTCCTGGAAATAGCCGATGTGGTGAGATAGGTTGGGCACTAATAGAATAGGCCTGGGCATGTCCTGGTACCTATACTTGTCCTAAACTTGCGGTCCTGGGCCGTCTGGGTACTGGTACTGGTCCTGGTCGTCAAACAAATTGCATTGGGTAGGTCCTGGTCCGGTGGTTCTGGGTATAGGTCCTGGTCCTAATCCTGGGCCTTGTACTCAGAAAAAGATGCCCGGCCCAGTAATAAAAGCACGAATAGTACGACTAGAGGCGCACTCCTGCAGAAAACTGTTTGACTTTCCATGCAAGCGTGCCGTGTTTGCTAGACTGTCGTACAGCTTGGGGATTAGGATCTAGTACAGAATTCTCGACGGTCAACAGTTTTGGCGTCCAAAATACCGCCTGTGCCAACACCGACCCTAAGAAAGACCAAAATGCAAAAGTGACAATCGTCTTCTGTAGACTTCGGCACGACCCCTGCACGTACCGTACTGACATCCTCCCGTACCCAATGACGTACCGTACTGTCCCGCCGGGCCGAACAAAAAAGCCGTGTTTTCCACCATAATTGCGGCTATTAGGGTCCGTAACGGCCGTTTTACGGTTGGAGACCTTCACTCGTACCGCAAAGCCACATTTGCTGACCCCACGCGTACTGTTCGCCGTACCGTAACATACGGCTTTGCGGTACGGGAACGGCCCGTACGACGGTACGGGTGCCGAAGTCTACTGTTCAGAGCGTCTGTTCAGACCAGACCCAGAGCGGACGGTAGCAAAAAAGTGTTCGCGTATTCCATATTCGCGCAAATTCGGAACGGTCTTGTCGGCACAAATGCTTTCTTGGTCCGGCCAGAGTAACCGTCTCATATACGTGAAAAAAGTTTTTTAAGTTCAATCTTTTAAGGTTTTTGTTCAAAAACATCCGACGAAGTCAGACGGTTTCGGTCCATACCGTCAGACCGCCTGCCTCGAATCTTTTGGGGCTGGACCATCGTCAGTGACGAACGTTCATAACATTCATAACCGGAATGTGTAAGTCGGATTGCAGCTTGGTCCGGCCAGGCTGCAACAGCGAGCGAACGACCTCCGATTTTCGCGCATGTCGAGGTCTACGCAAAAGTAAAGTTTATTTGGCTGGTCAATTTGTACCAAAGACAGAATTCATTTTCCTCTACAAATAGCAGGTGTCGCCGCTCTTCGAGTTCGACGCGTTCGCCGCGTCGAGCGCGTCGCTCTCGATGCTCTCCACAGACTTCTTCTTCTCCGGGTCGATGCCGAAGACGCAGTGGCGCATGCGCTGTCCGCACGTGACGAAGTAGTCGAGCAGCTGGAAGCGGAACTGCGGGTTGCAGAAGAAGTAGACGAAGATGCGCAGGAAGCTGTTCACCGCCACCATTATGCTCACCAGGTCCGCCGCGTAGGTGTAGAACTTCGTACTGAAAAAGATGAATAAACACTTGGCCCGCAAACCAGGACTATCCGGCTAAGGCGTCAAATAGACGGCAAACATTTGGCCCGTGTAGTCGGGCCTAAATGAAGCCTAAACCAGCGCAAGTCTTGACCCTGGCACTGGTTATAGTCCCGTCTGATATAGTCTCGGCCTTGGTCCTAGGTCTGGTAGTAAAAATTCCCATTGGGTAGGTCCTGGCCCTGATGCTAATCTTGAACCTAGGATCCGAGGGTATAGGCCTCGTCCTTGTCCTGGTACTCAGAAAAATATGCCTAACCCTGGCTTAAACCTCAGTCAAATGTCTGCGGGCCAATCAGGGTTTTCCCATTTCCACCTTTTTCGGCCATTTCCATTTCCATTTCCATTTCCGAAATCCCCACCATTTCCATTTCCATTTCCCACTAGCGCAATTTGCCACCATTTCCATTTCCATTTCCAAGCCATTCATTTCCAATAGTAAGTTTACTACTCGAATACGTGCTATTAAGTATGCAAGGTAAGAGTGAAACGGATACTCTTCGTACGATTATATCCGTTTCATTATCTGCCTCTACTTTATTGGGTCCAAAGAGAACTTCTGCTCGTCTGGCTTGGATTTGCGAGTAGCTCCAAGTTGGCTGGGTGTCGGCCTTTGGTCAAGTAAAGCCCTTTTTCCACTCTGTTTTTGCCCGCCGCTAGGCGCCACCAGAGCGAATTTTCAGCATAAATGAAAATTCGCGACTTCAATTTTGTTGGTATCGCCTGTATGGGCTTGATTTGCGTCCACTTTTGGGACGCATGTTTGGTCGGTCAGGCCGGTCCGGATGTCGGTCCGGGTGGTTGGCCTGAACGGGTAGGAGGTAAAGTCGAGACGGATGGTCGGTCCGAAGCGGAGGGTGGCGATCAGGTTGGACCGTCCGGCCCGGGGGAGGGGTCAGGTCGAACTGGGGGAGAGGGGTCGGGTCGGGCTGAGTGGTCGGCCCTGTGGTGGGTCAGCGATTTCATGGCGGTCGGGACCACCGGTTTGACATAAGGGGGGGGGGACCCTTTGGTTTACAAAAAAAGCGGAAATGAATGGTATTTTTTTCTAACCATTCCCATTCATTTCCATTTCCCACAGGCCAAATTTCTGACCATTTCCAATTCCATTTCCCACTAGCGTCATTTGCTACCATTTCCATTTCCATTTCCATTTCCGGGAAAACTCTGGGGCCAATCATAGTGTCTGTGCTTTACAACGTTTTATGTAGTTGTTTTAAAGTGGCCCATATATGTATAATATTAATTAAAAAATTTAAAATATTGGACAAAATCCATGAATGGCCGTACCGAACGGGCTTGGATTCAAAAAAGAGTAAGCTTTTACCTAGATCCGTCCGGATTGACCATCAGCGCGTTGTCGCGGAAGACGTGCTCCATGACCGTGACGACGAAGTTGAACGCGTTGCAGAGCAGGTAGGTGAACGTGATCATGACCATCGTGATGGTCGCATAGCGCAGCTCGCTCTTGTGAACGCGATTAGCTAAAAATCTTCTGCTAAAAATATTAAGCAGAAGTTTGTATTATTCTGGATTCGATAAAGCTACCCGTTTTATTAAAAAATTAGAAATAAAAACCAGCTGAATTAAAAACATTGCACTTAAAATTTATTTTGAAAGTTGATTTAAAATGAAAGCATAAAGTATTACAAATTGTATAATTTTACTGATTATATTTATGTAGCCTATATGTTTAAATTGTATATTATTCAAATTATATTTTATTTTAGGTTTGGAGGTGCTTTATAATTCCATTAAAACTTTTTTGGAGGAAATTACTAAATTTCTTTGTCATTTTTGATTTGAGTAAAATTCTCACCGGTCCTCAATAGCTGTGATATCTGCGGCATCTCCAGGAATGCGTGCCCGAGACCGAAGCGCCGGTAAATCTTCTTCTTCGTCAACAGAATGATGAGCAGATTGAGAATGAGCAGCAGCAGGAAGGGCAGGATGATGTGGAGCATGACGATGGCGAAGAAGTTGTACGTCGCGTACTCCTCGTACGCCATCAGCACCGGGATGAACGTGTAATCCTAGAAAGACACGACTAATAACAGTGAGTCCACGGGGTAAGCGGTGGGCAGGATCGGAGTCGGATCGGAGTCGGATTAGCAGGGACTCTTAGCTGAACAAACCTGGAAGCTGGGACAGCCCGCGTCGTATATAATGCGGTAGTCGAAGAAGGCCGGCACGCGAAGAACGAGCACGATCACCAAGGAAGCCGTGACCGTCGTGAAGCGTCCGCTAGTCCTAAAGTATTGCAGCGTACATCCATTCTGGAAACCTATCGCAGTTCTCCTAAGAGCGGTCGGAGTGGGCCACGTCGGGGGTCGGAAGGTTTCAGCTCGGTTCGATGGCCCAACATGCCCGGTCCTGGAAGGGCCGTAACACGACCTATGCCCCTGTCATAAGATGTGTTTTTAAAAACGTTTATTTATAAGCCTACACCAGGCTTAAAACTTGTCAGACGGCAATACGGGTTAATTTAGTTTTTACAAAGATGTGTGCTGCATGCCATGCTTTCGACATGCATGCGTGCAGTCTTGCATGCCAAGCGGTACCGCATGCAACGGGATGCAGGAATCCCTGACTGCCTTCTGAGATTCAATGCCCCCCTCCTTCCCAGCTAGACTCTAAAGGCAGTGGCCCAACTACGCTATTTTCCATTCTATAACGATTTATAAGAAGCCGGTCCGACTTACGTGCTCATGAACGACAGCGACTTAAGGTTCGCGGCCACCACAAAGCGCTCTGCGGTAGCGCACACGACCATCCACGTGGAGGCGAATTGCACTAAAACGGTTACTATGTTTTTTTAGTGTTTGTCACGTTTTTGCATTTTTACTTTTATTTTTCAATTTTTACTAATGTATTTTTTTATCATATTTAGTTTTTTTAAAATATTTTATCTTGCAAATTTTCCGTCTCCGCTTACCGACTCTGCTGACGCCGTAGAGCGTCATCACGTAGGAGTGCCAGAAATGATAGAGGTCGATGCGGTGGTAGTACATTGCGAGCGCGTCAACGGTGAAGAACGGGACGTAGATGAGGCAGATGAGCGTGTCGAAGATCGCCAACAGAAACAGGTAGAATGTGGGCGAGCGAAGGCGCTTTCGACTCGAGAACATCCGCTGTAAGGCAAGGCTTATCGTTCATCTTATCTTACAGAATGCGTAGTCGGCCTTCTTACAGAAGGCGCAACTGAAATTTCGGACGGGGCGATGCTTGTACCGCATACGCGTGCGTGCACAGCCGTATGTCACCCAACCCTGTGCGGGGCCCGAGGTCAGCCGGGGGCCGGGGGGCCGTGGGCCGCAGGCCCCGTCCACGCAAGGGAAAGAAATTAAGGAGAAAATGAGCCTGACTCTTGGTTTCCAACATCATTCTTAAGTAATCGGTCAATAATCATGCAAAAATTGTCAAAACGTGCATTTTTTGACGTGTTTTAGCGACCTACGAACACTTTTAGGGGCCGTGGCCCCCGGCCCCGCGGCCCCTTGGGGGCCCTGGTCCGTAGGCCCCCGGGGGGGGGGGGGGTGAAGGGGGCCGGGGGCCTGGGCCATGCTGGGGGCCGGGGGCCGTGTGGGGCCGGGGCCTGGATGGTCGGCCCCCGCACAGGGTTGATGTCACCCAATGCTGGACCCCTTCGTGTAGGAAAAATGTGTCGAATTTGTATCCTCGAATTCTTTAATTAGATGTATTTTGCCTAGGTACTAACGCCTTAAGTTTGGCAACAATATGTTTTCGATGGTAGAAGTTCCGTAGGTGCAGCACTTTTTCCTCGGTCGGAATTTTCGGACCTTCCCAAAATATTATGTCGAGTGTCAAAGGTGTTTGGTCTAAAGAGTTTTTGTGCTTTATTCCAGCCTTTTTTGCTTCCGCTAGCATCCAGCATGCACAAGTAAATCTTCGCTAATTAGGATTCGAAAATGGTTCTGTCATTTAGGCTGATACAATTAGAAGCTAATCTCGTTCGTTTTTACGAACGGCGCCTTAAACCCCAGGATGTATGGGAACATTTGTGAAGCACCTCTTGGGGCGTGAGGGTCTTCGTTAGCCGCCGCTTTTTCGTTCGCTACTCGCAACGAAAGGCTTGGCTCGAAAATTGTAACTGTTGTAATCAAAACAGGACCTTTTTCGCGGACTCGTAAGGTCTCTTTGTCGAAGACAGGGTTTAAGAATTTCCATTTCCGGAAATGGAAATGGAAATGGCGGCAAATGTCCGTAGTGGGAAATGGAAATGGAAATGGCCAGAAAAATGGCCTGTGGGAAATGGAAATGAATGGAAATGGCAGGAAAAAAATGCCATTCATTTCCCCTTTTTTCGTAGCCTAAGGGTCCCCCCTTATGTCGAATCTGACGTCCCGACAACAAGGTGCCATATTCCCTACCAGGATTGGGGGGGAGGGGTCCCGGTCACGCGGTTCGGGCCCGGCCCGGTCCCTGTCATCGTCGAGTTCCGGCCCGGCAACATTCAGGCTGAAGCTAACCAGGCCCGCGGCAGGCGATACCGATGAAATCTAGTCGAAATTAATGAAACATAGTGAACATTTTGTCGGATGGCGCCTAGCGGCGGGCGATTTAGGTGTATGCAGTGACGCACCACACCCTATCTTACTACATGTACCCCTACCGTGGTAGCGACACGGTAGTACGGTATTAATAACTTGCATGACCTACACAGTGTAAAGTTGTCGTTAAATAATGCCCGCCAACAAATTTTAGTGAGAAAATTGGCCATATAGTGGAAAATTTTCGCGGGTCCGCGCCTAGCGTCGGGCCGTTCTAATTTTGCACAGTGTAAACTGGTCCCGGTATTCGGGGGTTGGATGCCGACCGAGGTGCTAAAAAATCTTGCCCCCTACGCTGTCCCCTACCACGCACACCTTGTTAGTGTAAACTGGTGCAAGCCATACCAGAAAAAGTTCCGATCGCTGACACAGACTTCGTGGATGTTCTTTCTTACTTGGTTTATCCCTTTACGCCATTAGCAAGGTCCTATTTAGCAAAAATTTGCTTCTGGAAATGAATGGCTTGGAAATGGAAATGGAAATGGCGGAGATTTTGGAAATGGAAATGGGAATGGAAATGGCGAAAAAAGTGGAAATGCTTAAACCCTGGTCGAAGATCTTAGTAACGGAAAGTCGTGTTAAAAGGTTCAAGGCTGTTTGGACTTCAGAATCTTTGTTCTTTGAAGTTCAACTGCCTCAGGACAGGTTGGTCTTGTGGTTTAAGTTTGCGTCTACCAAAGCCTTTGATCTCTAAGTGACGACGTTTAGTTCTTAGGCGCAATTTTCAGTTTCCTTCCCACTTTTCCCGGCGGAAAGTAAGTCTTACAATAAGGATCGAATTGAAGAGAATTCCGCAAAGCGCAAACGGAGTCCCCACGTAGACGACGAGCGAGAACCTGGCGTCGTCGTAGCCTTCGTTCTTCGCGCCGCATTCGTGCACCTCAGCGGCGTTCATGGGGCCCGCGAGCAGCACTTCAGATGAGTTCATATCGGGCTAAACTTACTCTTGTTCCCCTCCATTAATTAAGCAAAAGCCGACAATACAAAGGGCGCGAAACATAATAGCCACGATCGAGGAAGAATAGCGACAGCGATAACGTCGAAAGGCCAAGTGCAATGCAAACAGGTATCATTTCATTGTTAGGTGCTCGTTCTACGGCGGAAGCGGACTTACGCCGACAAAAGGAAAACGGTCACTTTAACCGCCTACAGTCCGTAAATCGCAAGGCAATGGCGCTTAACATCTTCTAGTACGCATATTTTTTTTGTTACGAAGCACAGTATTCAGTTAGCTGCTAGCCTCTCTAGAGTCGAAACTGACCAGAGGTACGTACCCAATTGCTCATCACTAAAAAAAACACCGCTTGTTGTTGCTAACACGTTTATACCACGCACAACGCTAGTTGCAGCCAAGCCAATCCACATTTCGACCTCGCCTACATTTGGGCCTGCGATGACCGAGGCTAAGCCTAAGCAACTGCGGCTATTGTAGGCTTAGCCTGAACCGGGGACCCGGGCCGGAGCGTATCACTAGATATTTAGTCTGGAATGTACTAATACTCTGGAATGTCAGGTGACGAAAATAAGTCTGGAACCGAAATGCAGACGCTCAGCTGGCCGAATTGCATGCATCCGCGAGGCACATTCCACGAAAAAGAAAGCAACGCGCAATCCAGGGTTAGTCGCCACGAGCAAATGAATCGAAGACGACCATTCGAGTACGTCTGCACCGAATGATGAAAACTGTAGAAGCAATAAAGGCCAAGAACTACGCGCTGGGAAGCCACATCGACGTTACACGGCGTCATAGCCTACATCCTACACCAAGAGTCCTGCTTCCGCGCGAGATCAGTGTCACCGCCACCCGCACATCCACGCACGCCACGCCATCCGGCGTCGTCGCCGCGCATTCATACACCTTCCGCCACAGGAAAGATTATCGCCATTGAGGCGAGGGGAAATGAGCTTCATTCTTTTCCCACACAAGCCGCTCCCGAGCGCTCGGGGAAGACTGCAAACTGCGCTCGGAAAAGGCGGGGCCTCACGCTAAGCTCGGCTTCCATTCAGGCCAAAAGTCCCCGCGTTTCCGGTTTGAAATTTGCAAAAAACGGCTGTACCGAACGTGCAAAGCGCGCTTAATCGAATGTCAAATTCAGCGCTAATTGCATTGATTTAAGGCCTGGCTCGCGCAAGCACAAAGGTTGAAGATGGAGCCGAATGGCCGTGGCGCCAGCACGAACAAAGACGTAATGCGCAAATACGCGAGGGTGTGCGTAAGCTGCGTGGTAAGCGATGGCACCTAATGAAGCCTTTCAGAAACACATCGACGTCCAGGTATCCGAAACCTTCGTCAGGTAATACCGAGAAAGACACCTAAGTGCAAAACATGAAACGCTGAGGAGTAAACATGGTGAGGAGTAACTAATTTGCCTTGAAAAATTTTTTCCCATGTCTTTTCTCTGCAAGTTTTCTCCTGGAATTATCCATCGCGTTCGAAGCTCGCAAAAATCGTTTTATGCTAAGTATAAATCGTTAGCTGCGAAAACTCAGAGGTTGAAGGAGTACTAAATTGTCTTTGAAAATATGCTCAGTTTTCTTAGTTCTTTTCTCTGCAACCTAAATATCCGGCTAATTAGAAGCTTGTAATAACCGTTTTGAATGATTGTGTTGAGAAAACTTTAGCAAATGGGTTTTTGACCAATGATGTGCCACGCTCTTCGGACGAAGCCACCCACCGCTAGTACTGCGGTTCCCAGACGTGACGCGGACTACTTACGCTAATTTCTTTCGTACACTTGGAGAGCAGCCTGAGCTAATCGGCTAAGTGTTTTGTAGGAGGAGAAAAGAAATTTGCTAATGACCTGGAAGTGAGCGACGTAACAACTGCACGTTTACTCATTCTGAGAAAGTAGGCTATAAAGATAGTCTTTTGCGAAAGGGGCCTACTTAAAGACCTCTAGTCGCAAGTTGGGTACTACTTAAGTATGGGCTGGGGGGGGGGGGTGTAAGGCAGCCAATCGTGGGGAGGGGCAGCTGGACTGACCTCATTATGGGACGAGGTCAACGGTTTAGACCCCCTCCATAACAAGGTTGGTAAAACCTTTTCTTACTTCTTTTTAGGCGTTTTTATATAGTATTTACCTGCTGAACCACATCCAAGCTGAGTTACCCCCCCCCCCCATAACTCTCCCTTCCCCTTCTTCAAAGTGGCACGAAACTGCCACAGTGCAAAATCGTGAAACGCCCGTTTTAAGCTAACCAAAAGTTCGATAGTTACCCAGGCAAGTTCCGGCGTGGGACGCGAAAAAAGTCAAGGACCCCTGCGTACTTCGACCCACATCCTAGGGGCTCTACCTGCGCCATTGGGTAAGCACAACACTAATCCGACGGAGCAAAGCTGGGCCGGGCGGGAATAAAAGTCGGAATATGTATCGGTAATCTGTCTTTCATAGGGAAGGAATCGAAACTCGACACTTTGTGGAACTGAATCCGGCTCGACTCGAGAACTTAGCACATCTTGTTCTGGTTCAAACGCAAAACACGCTGCAAGGAACGTAGAAGAAACGTATTTAAACGGGTCCTGCTCCAAAGAATTCCTCTCCTCCAAAAGAGAACAGAGTCTATGAGACCCTTCTCCGGTTGCTCGGCAAACGGCATCTTCGGGCGCTTATCCGATTTGTCGCCAATTATCGGCCGTCCATATCGGAGCAGGGGCCGCGGATCCAATTCCGTGCAATGACTTCCGAAAACAGTGCCGGTACCGGGAAGCACGCTGGCCCCGCGGGAAGGTCTCCCAAACCTTCCGGAAAACAGCAAAATTTCCTCTACTGACCTGGAAATTCCAGGCTGCTGCCGGTGCAAGAGACCTGCTGACGCACGGATTGGCTTTGTTTTGGCACTTTCCGCGTGAAACTTCCGCATTTTTTGGCTTTACCTAATTGCAGTTGAAAGAATAAAAGTGCACCTCAGCTCAGTGCGGAAGTTTCCGGCCGATGACGGCGGCACTTCCTTCCGGGGTGCCAAATTTGACCACAACAAATGCAATTTCCTATGTTCTTGGACGCCGGAAAAAAACAAAAACAGGAGAAATTAGACGCTAAAATCCAATGAGTGCTAGGAAATGCAGAGCGCAAGCGTCACACATGGTTAGCTCAATGTGTCAGTGTGGTACTAGCTACCTCACCGCTGAGCCGCTTAAAAGTTTAAGCCCAAAAAGGCAAGACACGTTCAGTTGGTGAGAAACTGCTTGTGTAGGCATGCTGCTAGCGAAATTCGCCGCTCGGTAAACGTCCTCCAGGTAGCCTCATGACCGACGTTCAAGAGGCGAACTGGAGGTACCGGGGACGTCCAAAAGATCAACCCTTCGATCCGTTGGAACATAGAAACCGTTGTTGAATTTTGGATCAAAATTCAAATTTAGTGTTCCGAGAAGCAGATTTTTTCGTAACCAACTTGCGAATTTTAATGGCACAGCAAATTTGCGATAAAAGCATAATACGCCCTATGTCGGGCCATAAAAAAGCTGCCCTTGGAAAGGCGACTTTGCGTAGTTTACGTTTCTTGCGCGGTGGGAGTCTTCGGCTTTGACTAGGCAACAAGGAAGCCTTTTCCCTTGGAAAAGCTTAACATCAAAGCCCGTTCCGGTTCCGGCGAATTGCCCGCAATGTTGCCGGAACAATGCCAGGTACGGCACGGCTCAGAACAGCATGGACTCATTCTAGCCCGGGCTGTTCTTGTATGATAGCTTTTGTCTTTGTGCCTATAGGAACTTTGCAGTTGCAGTAACTGACGTAAGTCCCACCTGCGACTCTAATCGCCTTTGAAGCCTTCCATGCGAGCAGCCTATAGCGTAGCTTCTGCGTGTTTGTAGCATACAACCAACACAACTTGGCGTCACTCGAATATTTCATTTGGCGTCACTCGCAGCTTTCAGATTGACCGAGAGCAATGTGCTACCGCAAAGCCCGGGCTTTGTGAAGCACAGAACGGAAATGCAAAAAGTCATCATAATGCCCGCGCGCGCAGTTTTTGCATGTCTCTACGCGTTTGCAATGGCTATCCGGTACTTTGGGTCCCTATACTTTCAGTCCCGTCATGAGTTTCATTCCGTATTCAACATTCCGGTTCTCAGCCTAAGCCTAGGCTTAACCGCTTACAGTGCCGATTGCGATGCTAAGCCGGTAGAACAGTGTTACAGGGACCGAAAGTACCTATGGAAATTTCCATGTCGGGACCGAAAGTACGGCGAACCTTTTGTAACCAATCTGCAAGCGGGACATTTGTGAAGTAACCTCCCTGCAGTAAAAAAAGCTTTTGCCTGTCGTTGCAACTAATTCTCACAAACTCCAGGCACGTGGATTGAAACGATCTTTCCATGCGGCCATATATACGGCCAATTAGGTGACGTCCGCGCTCTCCGGAAACCCGCAGCTATTTTTGTTTCATGGTCCATACAAATGCGATGCAGCAGTGATTAAGTCGAGCATGCCTTCCTGCCACCTTCTCCGGTGGGGATATCGGGAAATATTTAGGGAACGCGGATTAGCGGGGGCTCCCAGGCACATTCGCGCGATACACACGAGCTAATCCGCCGGCAGAAACAATTACGGCACCGGAAGGAAGCGTAAGCGCGCGGAGAATGCGGGCGATTTAGCGATATGCCTCGCGGGAAACTTCTTCGGGGGTAAACCTGAACACTTGTATTTGCAGCAAGCTACTGCGAGATCGATGCTTGGCTTGGGTTCATTCGGGCACTTCGGGTGGGGGTCTGCGAACCTCCTCTAGGAAGGAGGTGCACGACGACGGATACAGCTCGGACGGATATCAAGGGACCGCATGCATTAAAGCTGCACCTAAATGGGTTTTCAAATCCTAAAACCTGAACTCGTTTGGCTGCATCAATAGTCTAACATATTAAGCTCGGTGGAGAAACCAAGAGACTGAAAAGGATCGGAAATTTTTTAACGACACGCTGGTAAATTCAGCACTCTCTAGTGAGGCGCGGATGGAATCCAGCGCAAATAAACTTGGCTAAAACAGAGGGACTACGTTAGGTGGTTCTCCAACGGAACCATCATGCTTGTGCAGCATTAGGTTGAGGCTTCTCTATCGAGCAGGAAATACGACGGACTAATGTCTTCTTTTTTAAATATGCTCCGTTTTGAAGGTTCCTTATATGGAGCACTTAGAAACTCGAGGATTATTGACGTGCCTTCCAGGAAAGAGCTGGACGCATCGGGGTTCCTTATATCGCTCTAAGCGTGAGAACGGGGCTCAATGCCGACGCAAAGTTTGCGGAACGTTTATAGCCACTTGAATTGGCGTTAGGGGAATTGGGAGTCCCCGACGAATTGTTGCATGCGACCGGAACACGGAACTTTTTTCCTAGTGCCACTTAAGTTTCATTACGACCACCGAGCGCATGCTCAGGTCACGTGGGAATTTCGGATGTCCAGTCGCAGCGGCTGCTGACGTGCTCTCAAGTCAAGTCAAAGTTGAATTGAACTTGCACGAGCAATGGAAATCAGGTACCGTATTTTCTCTAATAAACACCCCCGACCCCTCTATTAGACCCCCCCCCCCACCTAATAGACCCCCCTCCCCAAAAATTCACAGCTGGGCTGGGGCAACGGTTACTTCCAAACTAAGGCCATATTTGAATATATAGCGACGAACCACGTATTTTAAGACGAAGAGAGAGTCCTGCGGACGCAAAAGAAAAAAAGTTACGAGCATTTAAAATTTTAAAATTTCCCGAAATTCATCGATCGCGAATTAGACCCCGGGGGGTTTATTAGAGAAAATACGGTACTACCGGACTAAGGCGAAGGGGGCGGGGTCATATCGTAAGGATGGTGAGAGTTCATTTTCGACCTTTTCTAAGATATGGGGGCCAGCACTTTTGACCCCCCCCCCCTTTATAAAGGTATCATGGGCGGGGGGGGGGGGTCCACGAGCCATCATCACCATCTATAAACGGCGGCCAACCTTTAAATGAACTTAGGACGGAATCATGAAGACAACTTATTTCTTGAAAATTGCCATGCAGCATAACGTGCTTTAGACGTGCATCGTGCCTACCAAGCGATGCGGGAGGAAGTAAAATACAGAGAACATGCTACGGTATACTATGCTTAGGCACGCGTACTAAGTGCTAGCAGTGTAGCATTACTACTATACGCATACAGAAGTAATGCTATATGGCAGTGAGAACGGCTGAACGGCGACATGTATGATGCGTGCAGCCATGCGATACAACGGAGGAAACATGCATGCTGAAATGCTGGCGCACGCACGTGCCCCAGCCAGCATGAGCTACCCAAAGCAAGTTTAAAAGCAGCGTACAAGCAGTGCGTCTGGGTCTCGGGACAGTACCAGCCAATCGGAGTAACGCTTAGGAACGGTCAAATACTTGAAGAACCCCGCTATGGTCGCTGCGTGAGCGTCAGCGCACCAGAAAATTAGCACGCCGCTAAAAATGACTGTCGTCGGATTGCTGTCCAATCCGTACCCGGATATCGAAACAAAAAAACGACAGGGACCTACTGGAACCAGGAATATCCGATCCCATCAAAAGTCACGTCCCCATTCCTCCAGCAAATGAATTATTGACGCCGAAAGCGGCAGAGATTCTCACCCGCAGAGGTCATTACGGTTAAAAGCCACTGGGACAAACAGGTGGTAGAACGGGTCTATTCTTGGGATGGTCGAAAGTACAGAATGAATGAAGGACGTGGCCTACAAAGTGGTGCTGGAGACACGTGTTTGGGCAGAGTAATCTTACGAGAGTCAAGACTTGATAGAGTTGCCTGGACTGAATGGAACGAGTAGACGCGACGGCGGCGCTTCGCGAGAAGTCTTCGGAAACATGCGCTTCTCTAAGGTGCTCCCTCTAAGACGCTTTGCCGTCATGCTGTCAACAATGCCAAGGCCTACGTGCTACCAAAAAAGTAGAGCAGCTCACAGACTTCTCCACTCGACGAAAGATTGTAGCGGGATTAGCTCACCCGGGTACCTTGGCGGAATGAGAAAAGGTGTACATGAAGAATGATGTCATTGTCAGAGAATAGATCGCTGAAGCCACCGCAATTCTTGCGCAAACGCACGCAAACAGAGTTTGGGCTTTTCTAGCTTATGTTGGATTAGCAGAGAGGAGCTCAAAGTCGAGTTTTCGCGTTGCCGGGATCAAAATACAAACGAGCGTGGGAAGCAGGAGCCGAGTTTGGCGCAAAACCAGAAGGCGGCGTCTTGATGTAATTTTTCCTCTGCTTGTTACTAAAGATCGGCACCCGTATCGTATTACGGCCCGTACCGTACTGTACTGCCGTACTATCGGTACTGCAGTACGGTACGGCTTGTGTTTTCAGGAATTTTGCAACGAGTACGGGCCGTACTGGAGCCGTACCGTACCGTATTACGGCCCGTACCGTACCGTACTGGCCGTAATACGGTACGGCTGTACGGCACGGCCTTGGCCTTGGGCGATACCAGGAAATTACGAACGAGAACAATGATTCCGAATCACTGAAATCGCATGCAGTTTCGCATTTGTCGACGGCCCCTTTTATTTGCGGTAAAAGGGTACAAGGATAGTGTGACGGGTCGTCTTTCCAACGGATGTAAGCAATTTTAGGACGATCGGTTCCACGATGGGAGCTACCCCACATTCACGAATGGATTTTATTTTTATTTCCTGTACTTGCCGGCCGAAAATATGCTCGCCACGCCGATGGGGATTGGGATAGTTAGAGAAAATACGGTATCAAAAATAATTTTCCTAGTGCTTAGTCCCACCCACACCGCCATACCGCACCATTCCCAAACGTCAGTTCCCGCTATGATCGACTTTGGCAGACTCTAAAGCAAAGCGCTACCTCAGGCGCAGCCGGTGGCGAAGACGACACGCCGAGTCACTCAGCCGGAACCGACGGGACAACGGGGACAATCAAGGAAGTGCATGTCGAGTACTTCCTCGGAACAACTTGCTGACACACGGCAGAAGCTCCTGTCCCCTAGGAGCCCTTCGAGCACGCTTACAACTCAGCTCACCGACCGCGGCAGACGTCATCCGACGACGGCGCCGCGAAAAGGGCAACACGTCGCGGCGGGCAAAAACAAAGCTTCTCGAAGACGTCGAGACGGGGAGCCATGTGGCGCAGGAAATTCGGCTTCTCGACCGTGTGAAAGGAATCACATCGCACGGGGCAATTGGATTACCGAGGTAACAATGCGTAGACCGACGATCAGCTGCCGGAGTGAAACAAGGGGCGCCATTGAGGCGTCGTTCGACCGACGAGTGCCCTCAGGCGAATAAGGCGATGCGTGTCTTATGGATGATCGTAGTGTGCTCAGGGACACGCATCCGCACAGAAAACCGTCTACACAACTTAATTTCTAATTTCGATTTCTAGTTTTTTTTGCTTAAGAGGAAAAACAGGGGTCTGGAGTCGGCCGTGACGTGATGTTATGCCGTGATCACGTCACGGCTCACGTTCATGGGCAGGGTCATCACGGAACGGCTCACGCTACGCGGTCCCAAAACTCATGTGGGGGGGGGGGAGGAATGGTGGGGAGGGGGGGGATTCTAGGACAGCTGCAATTGAGAACGTCCTGTCCCAGTTCGCCCTGAGCTATGCTGGCGAATCTATCGGAACGTCGTCTTCAGGTCCTTGTAAGTAGACGACTTGCTAAAGTTCTCTAGCATTAACTATTAGAGTGAACAACATGCTACCTGTTGTTGAAGCGGTTCTTTGGAATGATCCGACTGAGGGTAACCGAAGCACCACTGGTCAATGCATGCGATACCGACGACCCAATAGATTGGCGTCGGATTGTCGGGCCGGGACGGCCCTACCTGTCGGGTCCACTGCCGAACACGACCAAATACTAAATTCTCGGCGCGCCGCTTCTTGTGTCTAAGACTGATGCACATTGTGTTAAGGAAAACCGGTCATCTTGAGCCGCGGTATAGAAGAGTCCTAAGACGGCAGCGCGAATGGATTAATAAAACATGTCCATGTGGGTTAAGTGCTGTTCGCGTTTCGCTTATTAATCCAGTTCGAATGTCAGTTCGATTTCACGGTTAACATTTTTAGCAGCGCAAAAAGAGCAGTGTCTTCCCGCTATGTAAAAAGGATGGCTTAGGCACCCTACAGTTGAAGCGGGCGCGTAAAAGATTTGAGAAAAACTCATCGGAAAGCCACAGAAATATGCGTGCCTGAAATCGAATCGAACCCATTGTTCCACTTGTTTATAGTGCAAAGTTCAGCGCCGCTGCAATCGCTGCCACCGGCAAGTAATATGCGCTTTGTCACGAACTTTCGTGACCGCGACGAGACCTTTGGTCTTGCAGCGTCAGATGGGCTTAAGGCAACTGAGCATACCGATATTGCCGCCTTAGGCAAAGGGTTCAAGCATGCCTGACCTTAATATCATTCTCGTGATTGCTGTGGTATTCAGAACATGAATTCTACTTTGTTATGGCGGGAAAGCGGGAAAACGCCCTACCAAAAGTCGAGAATAGTAAAGAACGGCTAAGGGGAAGCGGTAAAAGGTGAAGAGGTAGACAAAGGGAGCGTCCAGAAAATACATTAACCTAACACGAGGGGTCCGGTCAAATCTGACCAATGCTAACAAGCGGGGGGGGGGTGTCCAAAAAGTTGCTCATTAGGCGAATGCCAACATATCTTCTGGACGCTCCCAGATGAGTATAGCGAAGAGTGACGACGACGTAAGTGCGTATTTTTAAGTGGCCTCGAGTCGGCGGACTAAAGTGACCTACGGGCGTCAAAGGTCGCACAAACCAGTCGAACTTCCGGGCAAGTTTTTGCGGGTATCGACACCGGAACAACGAGTGGCTCAGGATCGGCGTCCGTGTGATCCCAAAATATCACCCGACCCTACCCTTTTCTTAGCATCCCGAGGTTCAGGCCTGGAACACCGTAAATTCCCGAAGTGAAGCCCTCGGTCACGATTAGAAGCACCCCCCCCCCCACTCCCTCGTACTACGAGCGCTCCCAGAGCCGACTTCTGGAGCCATCTGGGGTAAATGGACGTCGAACGAAGCCCATTGTTGAATATGTAACAGTAAGGTAAGCATCTTAAAGTAAAGGGCAAGTCATACGGGCGACAAGTTCCCTGCGTGCAAGATGGTGAAGACGTTCAAGCTCGACATCGAGAGCAAGTACGAATTCCCGCATCTGTGGAACTGCCAGCCCAATTACAGCATCACTGTGCTTCAGCTCCCTGCCATGGAATACTACTGCTACGGTGGCATGATGAGGGAGAAGCAGTCAGTATTCGACGTCCGATACGAGAAGGACTTTAACACCGAGTTCCTACTCGACGAGAAGCTTCCCGAGTACTGCGTCCAGGGCGGTTTATCCCGAAAGCTTCAATCAAGGCTTCGTAATAGTAGCCTTCATCGCAAAGATGGCGTTCTTGATAGCGTACCGCTGTATTAATCGGTCAACTGAATGCGAGCACTCAGTGAACGCGGAAGTACCTGCGCGCCAGTCGTCGTCAATAGACGTCGTTTCGCAAAGGCATAAATTGTGTCCTTTGTTCCTCTTCTATACGACGTTAGTAAGCGTTATGCAGGAAGTTGCGTGATTTCCCTGGGATTAACCGCGAATCGCCGATGCTTGATAGGGAACATGTCGTCGTTGAACGACCGACTGACACTAGCCTTTGTCTCATAAGCATTACAGAAATTTTGTAGGCTGTAATGCGTGCACGTGGATAGGCTAGGTTGATGCATTTTTGGACTTCCGGGTTCCAGGTTTACCCTCTAGGCAAACACCTTACCTGTGTTTTGGCCATACCCTTTTGGGCCTAAACACTGGAGCCTAAGCCTAAGCCTGTGCCCAAGCCAAACTTCGTACCCGAGGGTCGCATCCGTTTGGGCTTAAACTATGACAAATGTTCACACACGCTTTTGTCCTATGAGCTCATTGGCGGCGTGAACACTCATGTCGGAGTTGGGCTGGTCCCTGCCACGGGCAGTCAGAAAAGTCGGGACCTCGCTGGTATTTTCCCCTTAGATTATTCCCACGAATAAATTTAGTTTTTGCTCGCTTTTTATAGCTCTTCCCATAGCCTTTTTTATATTTCCGGCCCTTATTTTGGTCAATACTGGGCATCTTTTGTAAAACTGTGGCCTTAGAAAACTTTTTATTTTCTGTTACTATTGCTCGGCACCTTTGTCAACAACTACTACTCGGAATTAGTTTTTGTCCGGTATATATTTAGCACATGAATTCATCGCCGGATGACGGCCGCAACGATGGTCGCGGCGGAATCAGAAAACAATGTGCCTCGTTTCAAAGAAAACGAGCAGTTCCCGCGTCCTCGACCTTAATATCCGCGCCCGAAGAAGGACACCAGGCACGTTCTTCCTGCTCGGTGTTAGTGAAAGATTCCATTTAAAGAAAGCGAACAGCATGACTTTTTCTCGCAAACTACTGGCCCTTTCTGCGGTGCTTTCCTCGCTTCAGCCGCTCGTTGAGGCCCAGTACTACAACGACTACAGTGCCTACAACAATCAATATCCCTACCAAGGGCACTATCCAAACAGTTACGGGTCCTCTTACGGCTACGCTACGGGCAGCTACTACCCATCGTACGGCTACGGCTATGGCGGCTACTACGGCCCAAGAACCTACTCAAACTACGAAGCATACGTCCAAAGAAAGCTGCGAAACGCGCTATTCTCGTGGGGACGGACAGGTTGCACTGGCCTCGTTTGCGTTTGAACGCGATCCCACATTTTTGTAACCTGATTTCTCTTACTTTATTTTAGTAGAAAGAACTGTGTTTTTCGGTTAGCTTCGCGCATGCTGATGGATCCTTGAGGTCTTCATATGCTTCGTATTCTTCGTAGTAAATGATTCGTCAGCGGCAGACGAAGCGTTTAACCGGTCCTTAGGCATTCGCAAATGCCATAAAGGTTCATCCAATGAATCAACAAACAGACAACATGCATAAGCTTCTTAATATCTTGGGGAATGGGGTCTGCGTAAGCGGTTGCAAAGCGATTATTGCACCTTATTGTAATGTCTGTTTTTTTCGTGAGATCGTCCACAGATCTGCCTACCTAATTACAGTCACGCGTGCGGATCGGGTCCTCATTCGGTCGACGTCAAGAAGTTCATTTTACCCTTGGATGACGTTTTACTCTCGGTGTCTCGGTCTCGGTTGGTGCTCCACCCCTTGAGCCCCCCACAGCGTCCTTAGCCAAACCTTTAAGTGTTGGGTAAATGGATGGCCAACTACTTTTGTCATTAATCATCGTCACCCAGACAATTTTGGCAGTTCTCAACCCGTTAATTCCACGCCGGAATGTTCCTCCCTTCACTGAACAATACGCCTTTGTTGGAACCCCATGGATGACACGTCATTGAAGAAAGCGCTCACGAAATCGGGTGACTCACGCCGCAATCGAAATCGCGCTACTCCTCCCGCGCGCCACTTTGGTCTTCGTCCGTCCACCCGCCCGTCGCCGGGGAATCGATGCGGACGCGTCCAAGCGACCCCGCGAGCGGCGATGGAACGCTGAGAGCGAGAGACCGGCCGGCGGCCCTCTTGGACCGAGTGGCGTCGCTATGCGCCTTTTTTGTTTACACGTCATCACATCACCGCCGCCGCCGACGCTCTTGTAATAGCGGTGTTCAGCCGTCGCGTTATATTTGTTTCGCAAACGTTGAATTAATGGTTGTATTCCTAATTTTTACGACCACAAAAACGGAAAATGGCCTTGAATTAGACGGTTTTTATACTTAGCACTATTGAGCTTGGCAGAAGAAATGTATTCGAAAATACTGCTTCAGAGGATGACGGCAAGAGTCGCCAAATGACAAGGATTTGCAGTAGTGCCCTCCTCCCCCCCCCCCTCAACCACCCTGGCTAAGTAAAAAAGCAAAGCTACTGTTCTACGTCTTTAAACGTCGGTAAATGAGACCGAGGCGACTGAATGGTTGAAGCAACCGCCACCAATTTCGTCCTCCCCCCTAGTTCAGCGACCCAGTTTTCCACGAATCCCAATGTTGACTTTAGTCGTGCTTTACGACCCGACTTGTATGTAAACATTTCATATCACAGACAGCGCAGCCGCACAAGTGCCGCTTTACCGCATAGGTACGCCCTTAACGCTGCCAAATTTATTTATATGAAGCTTGAATTCTAAATCACTCTAAGGTACCGGCCCCTTTCTCTGTTCAATGTCAGCAGCGCTTGGAATTAGACGTTCACGTGCCACTGATCATATCCAGTGTAAGCTCTGGTTTTTAGACCCCTCTCGCAATGGTGCACCTGATTGGCGTTCCGCTGAAGACCACGCAAGAGGTGGACTTCCTGAAGGCGCTCAAGAGTGCGGTCAACTCTCTGCCCCGCTTGTCCAAGTCGCAGAAGTCGGACGCGATCCAGGGACTCTGCACGCTGAACGACTTGCGCAATCGGACGTGTGTCCATCCGAAGGACATCTTCACGTCGACGCTCGAGGAACTCATGAGGTAAGTGGGTGATTTGGCAAAAACCTGTGTGCCTCAAAATCAAGTAATACCGAAAAAATGTTGAAGTAAGATATATTAAATTATCTAAAATGAGTCCAAACTTAAATAAATAATTTTGAACGTGAAAATTATAATGGCGAAAAAACAATAAATTAAAATAGATTTTAAAAATGCTTAATTTGTGGCTGAGTGATTCAAAATATTGCATTCTTAGCCAACAGTATGCGGAGTTAAGCCTTCTGTTCAGATACTACGACCAACTCGTCGCCATCGAGAACAAGCTGCCGATCACGCCGTCGAAGAACTCGATCAAGTTCTCTTGGAAGGACTCCTTCCGCGGATGGATCCTCTTTAACCGACCGCAAATGAGTACGTGCTTCTTGCGCTAGTTCCAAGCCTGGCTTGGGATGGAGGTCCGGATGGGATGGCATGCTTGGAGGTCCGCGGCGGGCGGGTGTGGGGAATCCGGTTAAATGGGGTCAAACGGTTCGCAACTGAGGTTTGCGGGGGCTGACCTGGACCCGCAACCAGTCCGACTAAGCTTCAGAACCTGAAGTCTGCACGCTTGGAGCTCGCATAGTGCGCGTGATTGCGGACCGGAAAACTTGTGGCGGAGACCCGCCAAAGCCATCCAAGTGAGGTGCGGAATTCCTGCGAGAGATGATGCGGAGCAGCATCATACTGAACTCTGTGCCGAACTGACCCCTCCATACAGTATTGCCGTACCGTCGTGAGCCAAGACTGCCGTCCGTTCACTAAATACGGAACGGCACGGCATTTCGAGGCGGTGTGACGTACCCCGAATTATGCTTACACGCCGTACCGTATTCCGTACCGTACTGCGTCCCGTATTCTACGGTACGAGCTACGGCGCAGGTACAGTACGGGTTTCCGTGCCGTACCGTACTGGTGCAGTACGCAGTACGGTACGACATCATTCTCAGGCTAAAAAAGTACTAGTATGGAGCATAGTATATGGGCCGACCCGTACTCTGTACCGTACTCGACGGTACGGAGTACGTTACGGTACGGAGAATCACCTCAGTTCAGGTACAGAGTTCATGCAGGAAGGGCCAAGCATGGCCAATTGACGTTCGTCGTATACCTCATCAGTATAAGCCGATTTTCAGCGGTCAGCGACAGCTCCTTCGAGCGTGCCTCCGTGCTGTTCAACGTCGGCGCGCTGATGTCGCAGATCGCCGCCGCGCAGAAGCAGATCGTCGACGACGAGCTCAAGACGATGGCCCGGCTCTTCCAGCAGTCGGCCGGCGTGTTCCTCAAGCTGCGGGACAGCGTGCTCGGCCTGGTGCAGCAGGAGCCCACCGCGGACCTCATGCCGGAGACCCTCAACGCGCTCTCGGCCCTCATGATCGCGCAGGCGCAGGAGGCCATCTATCTCAAAGCGGCTAAAGGTAATAAAATGTGGTTTTTGGAAAGGAAATGACTAACTTTAATTAAATTTGTTTTTGGAATGGCAACGTTACCAGTGACTAAAAATTTTTAGATAAATTTGTATCGATTTTCAATGTTTTCAAATTTTAGCCGTATTGTTCTGCAGAACAGACTTTATAAATCCAGGCTACGTAAAAATGTTTCGCAAAAATATCACTAATTTTTGCTTACTAACGTCGATGAAACGTCTTCATTCTTCCCTATTTTTTCGATAAAATAAAATTACTTCTGACTTTAGATGATATGAAGCCGGAGTCCCTGGCGAAGATCGCGGCGCAGGTCTCGCAGTTCTACGACGAGGCGCAGAACCAGATGAACCAGGCTCGGATCAAGGGCATCTGGGAGAAGGTAAGATAGCACGCCAGGGCTGGGCAAGTCCTTCTCGCAGTTTCGATAATTCCAGCGGTACCGGTTCCAGTCACAAAAAATCCAGTCCATAAATGACTTTTAAGAACTGGAAATTTCGCTACGAATTGCATTCGGCGGCCCACTTATTCGTCGTGAGAATAGGTAACTCATAAATTTCCGCGTTTCAGGAGTGGCAGTCGACCGTCGCGGGGAAGCTCGCTGCGTACGCCGGTCTGGCGCAGTTCCACGAGGCCCGGATCGCCGCCAACAACACCGCTATCGGAGAGCAAATCGCCCGGCTGACGGAGGCCTCGAAACAGCTGGAGAAGGGCGGCAAGGACTTCGCGAACGAGCTGACAGAGGTCAAGAAGCTGCTCGCGGCGGCCAACAAGGACAACGACTTTTTGGTATGTCTTAGGCCACCGGAACGTTTGCAAACCCTCGTGTCGTCGGCCGCACCCCGGTTCGTGAACCCACTTCGCGAAAAAAATGTCCCACATCGTGAAAATTTTAAATTTTGATAAATGCCTAGGCCTGAGCCTAAGCCTAAGCTTGAGTCAAATCTGAACAACCTAAGCCTAAGCTTGAGCCTAAACGTAGGCTCAGGTACGCTAGTCCTAAGCCGGTGTAGGCTATAAAAAGTTATAATTTTCACGAAGTGGGACAATTTTTTCACGAAGTGGTGCATGAGTCAGTTTTCACGAAGTGGGACATGGAAAAATTTTCACGAAGTGGTGCATAAATCCACTTTCACAAAGTGGGTTCACGAACTGGGCATTTACCCGTGTCGTCAGCCCTTCGTACGAGAATGTTGCGATTTTCGGACATGGAAATCGTCCCATGCGGACCTCGGTTCGTAGTAGCTTTGTTTTTTTCCGACACCTTAGCTCGATTTGTACAAAGATTGGGCTTTTTTGGTCTGGGGTTGGGAAGATAGGTTAGCTACTATTCCGGCCTTTGCATGCGTGCACGTGCCTACCTACCATCTGATCCGCCTGGCAGGCGTATGTACCACGCCTGTGGGCACTCGAACTTCACGGTGCACAGAGCGCATGCTGGCAGCCAGCGCATGCAGCAACTATGACATGTCGTAGGTCCAGTTTATGGATGCATGCCTGGAAGGCATTTACGCGGTGCATGCGGACACGATCACGGTGCACCGAACTCCTTGTATCCTCGATCCGGATTGAGCGATTTGATTGTATGTTTCTGCATGCGGCACCGCTTAATGCGTATGGCTGCACGCACGCATGCATGCTGCATGTCACGCATCGCATGTATGCGCTAATGCGTCGGATACGTATGCGTGCCACGAGCACTGCATTCATATGCATGTTACATGTACCCCATACACATGTATATCACATGTCATCGCATACGTATGCGTGCACGTGCACCGCATACCTATTATGTTTGCTGCATGTATCGCAAAACGCATACATTTACTTCCCTGGCTCGCGCCCTCATTCGCAGGGCTCAAGCGCCTGGCCGCTTGGACCTCAGTCAACGGGACCTGTGAGCCTCAAAAGCAGCCCACGGGGAGCTTCAAATGTAATTTTGCTCACGCGGGCGCTGTGTTTCTTGCACAAATTAACTCCGTTGATTAACTTTTTCTAACCGGCTCCGTTTTAGTACCACGAACGCGTCCCGTCGCTGGACACGCTGCCGCCGGTGGACAAGGTGGCGCTCGTGAAGCCCACGCCCGTCACGCAGCCGATGTCGCAGAACTTCCGGGACCTCTTCGAGTCCTCGCTCACGCCCGACCCCAGCCAGAACAGCAGCTGTGCGATCATGTAATGAAGGCACGAAGACATTATGGGTACAAATGTGAATCTTATTGTCCTTCCGATGATGTTCTTTGATTAAGATTTCTGCGGAATAAAGCTTCCTAGAGGGCTGTGCGGTAAACAGAGCACGGATGCTCGGAAAGAGCGTAATAGCGACTTCAGCGCTCGGTATTATGAGATGGATTGATCGGTGACGGGGGCTCTGGAATAGTAACGAGAAAGCTACCTAACTGTGCTCAGAAGTCATGCTCGGGTACTGAGCCCCCTCCCCCCCCCCCCCTCGAACATGGCGCTCTGAAACCGTAGCTCTGAAGCCGTATCAAAGGCTCTCGGCAATAGGACCAGGTGCTCGGAAATAGCGTCCAATGCGCTCGCGATAGTGACATCCGTGATCGGAAAGAGTATCAACGGTATTTTAGACAGTAGGAACGAAATCCGTGGAACGCATTTTGCTCGGCAGCAGTATCGGGAACGCTCGGATTATCAGCTACTTGATCGAAACAGCTCGGAAACTGTTTCATGAGCGCTCGCAAAATTCAGTCTTATTCGCAGTGAAAACGGTTCCAAAATACACACGATGGACAAATGCATTTATCGGCACACGTTGAACACGTTGTCCTTGTCGAACCAGGCGGTGCCCTCGTGAATCAGCTGGTTTCCCGGCTCGACGTGGCACTTGTATACGGAGATGCCGTCGTCCATGCACCTCAGGTCGAAGTCGTCCGACGTCCAGATTTGCCACCTACCGACGTGAAACGAGGCGTCCTCCGGATCGTCGTCCGCGGTTCCGTTGAAGCAGCCTATAACACCACAGGGTTGCGCAGGTCCTGGTCCTCCTGATCATGGTCCTGTGGTCCAGGAGGTTTTATTCATGGTCCTTGTCCTCATTGGGGAGAAAATGACGTCCATCTAGGATTGTACAAATTTATTCATGCAACGGAATAATACCGTCTTTCCCATTTTTTTATAAGTAGCACCTCAATTTTAAACCCCGTTTTGCATTCTAACACGTATATTTAGAGAAAAAAGCAAGTAGTTCTTGGCCCTGGAGCCCAGAAAACAGGTGCCCACCCTGGTACGTCACCGTACCGTTCTTTGTGTCCGTCTGAAGTCCACCGCATGTACGGTACGCTTTGCAGGACGGTACGATCCGCACTGCGGGTCATGTTAGTGAACACCGTGTCGTACCGTACTCTGTACTGTGCCGATACGGGAGGAAATCTGGTTCCTCACTGAGACTCAGACGTACCACAACGGTAAAACGCGGTATGGTACAGAGCACGGAGTGCGGCCTCTATTCCAATCGTGCCGTAAGAAATCTAGCCGCACAGTAAGTTCAATGCCTGAACGGTACACGTTACGGCTTCCGACTTGCTACTATTGCAATTTACTGAACATCGAACCGCAGAATAAGGCACTGCTTATTCGGACGGTGCGGAACACGTTCCGCCCATCAAGCTCTAACGACGCAGGCGGGTGTGCTTACCTTTCCGTTCGATTCTTGCCCTGCGCTTGTTCGCATAGACAAAGCAATAGCGCAGTCGGCCCTGAGACAGGACGAAGTAGCCGCTTCTAAACGGGTCGCTATCGAATCGACTATTAAGAAGTCCTTAGGAACGAGAACCATCGCCTTCCTTGGGATTTCTTGATTTTCATCGCATGTTGAAATAATAATATTATTACGCTATTAAATAATTTTTTAATTTTTAGCCGCTTCGCGTCATAAATGAAATTTTTCACAAGTTCTGTACGCCTTTGACTAAGGCTTTACTGGTATCGCCTGCGGAAAACCTCCGCCACGTTCAGCAACACCCCTGCTTCAGACCAGTCTTGTGCAAATCATAATTTTCCCTCCTCCTCTTCCTCTTTCCTCCTTCACAAACGTATAAAAACCTCTTCCTCGTCCTCTTTCCTCCTCCGGTTAATGTATCTCCTCATTCCTTTTCCTCTTTCCTCTTAGAGGTTAATTTTCCTCTTCCTTTTTCCTCCTTCCAAAAATTTATTCCCTCTTCCTCGTCCTCATCTTCTTTAAAACGACGAAAATTAAGGAAGAAAATGGCGAAAACGGAAAAACATGAGGAAGAAAAGTGGAAAATAAAGGAAGAAAGTTTTGCTGGAGGAAATCTATTCCTCCTCCTCTTCCTCTTTCCTCTTCACCTTTTCTTTCGAGGTTGCTTTTAATAATTTTCCTCTTCCTCTTTCATAAATTTGTTTCCTTTTTCTTCTTCCTCTTCCTCCGAGGAAGAGGTGAGGATGAGGAAAAGGAAAATTCGGGAGGAAAAAACATCACTGCTTCAGACCTACTTCACTACATCACCATTCGCGTCGACGCAGCCGAGAATCGTGTTCGACTCGCATTCCACCATGAAGCCCTCTCGGACGTACTCCTTCTGGCCAAGGTCGCATTCATCCGCAATTAGCGCGCCGTCGTCGTCGCTAAAAGTGAGCCCTGCATCTCCGTCCCTCTACAAAGGAGCCCTACGTCATTGAGGATCCATTGCCTGGCATTGTGGTTTTCGAAGGTGCGATGGTAGGCGCTGGCGGGTCTGTAGCGCAGCTGTAACTGAAGCCATTTTCGGCGTAGCCATGCGTGCCTAGCGGCAGTATCGTGCCTTCCTCGGTGACGCAGTTGAGAACCTAAAGTGCCGCTTAAGTCGAGAACCTAAACTTAATTTCACAAAGGGTGGGTGTCGTCGTTTTTCTTTTTTTTTGTCCGGAAATATAATTTACGAACCTTTTTAGGCTCGGCTTTTTGTTCCGACGCGAAAATAATCCAGTTAAGTTCGGGGAACAGTCGGAGTTTTTACGCGAAAAATTTCGCCAGCTTTTCGATTCTCGCCCCTATTTTTTACCTACTACCTTTTCAGTAAGCTTTGTGAGCCTCAGACCATCCTAAAACTTCACGGTTTGGCTCATATTAGAACAGCATACGGGGAACTCTGGTTTTCAGCTCGAATAGGCCTGTATTTTTCACCGCTTTTTCCGTTTAGGACGTCTTTTTCGGTTTTATTTACGCTTAGTTTTTTGAAAAAAGCCACCGGTTTTGGTATCGAATTTGCTGTAAAGTGACCAAAGTAAAGTAAAATCGGATATTAATTTACGTCTCCATCGTTGTTCTATGGCCCTGTTTACGGCGTGTCCGCCGATTGCTAACGTTCTTCCCGTTAGGAAACGCTCAACTGTAAACTGCCAACTACCTTGACGATTCCGTCCTCGCAGGTAACGTTGAAGAACGCCTGATGGACCCAAACGTCGCCGGAAGCATGCACTTGTCCACCGATCAGACAGTTTTTGGCTGCCGACTGTCCTAGGCCGGTGGAAACGAGAGGAACAAGGAGTAGTGCAAGCATTGCGGTTGTCGGCTCGAATGCGTCCGCTAGCGGTCACTGCCACTGCGCCCGGGACGCACCGCTTTTGTTCGAGATAAGATAATTACGACGACTGGATTATGCACGAATAAGGAGCCGCGCTTGGCGATCGTCGCCGTCTGCTTCCCGCGTTTACTCCGCTAATAAGGTTTGCCGCACGGAAAGCGGCGTGTGTGCCCACAAACGCACGATATTGGTCAGGCTCGTAGAGCATCTTAAAAAGTTGAACGCCATTCCGGTTATCGATTCTACTTTTCGAAAATGGCTAATATTCGACTCCGATTCTGGCTCTGAGCTTATATTGACTTAAAGTCGTACGCCGTAAGGAATCGTTATCGTGGACAGATTCCGATTCTCGACTCTTATTCGAAAAGTGATTCCGAGCCCCAGTCATCTCAAGTCGGTACAGTGCGTCGTCAACGCTAGACGGCTCCCCTTAGTTACATGAAGAGAATTCCTTAAACACGTATTACGGCTGTAAATACTCTCCCATGTGGGAACTTCCCTGATACCATGAAGCCGTACTGTACGACCTGGTTCAGTCATCAATTTGGACCGTAATTACGGTACGGCAGCCGATCGCAAGATTGCGATGGAGGTTCTCATGGAATGCGCTGGAGATCCCGGGGTACGCGATTGAACTTAGTCTGCATAACGTGGACTTGAAGTCCGCCATGGGCCTGTCCGGACGACGTAAGCAGTTGCATGTCCGGGCGTAAGGCCGAAGGTCAAAGCTCTTCATGATTAATTTAAGCTTAGCCCCACGTATGCGGCATCAGGCGCAGGGTCACAGGGCAATTCCAAACGTAGGCTTCATAGACTTTATTTGGACCTATGAGACGAGCGCTCCATGCCAATATCCACATTTATTCACCGAAAACGTCTCATTGCAACATTTCCCAAAAGCATAAATACAAGTCTCTCAGTCGCGGATCTGCTCGTAGTCTCCGTAGCTGCGACGCTCGAAGCGGATCTCGTTGCCGTACATGGGACGGATGATCAGCTCTGCCGCGACGCGCATCTGGTCCGTGCGGAGCTTAGCCTTCACCTTGAAGCGACGCATGATGTTCGCGACGACGCACTTCTCCTCCATGATCGCGAAGCGTTGGCCTACAAAGAGCCGGCATCAACGAAACATAAGTGGTCCGGAATCATATTTATTCGATGCCCGACTCTCAAAAAAGTGGGTCCGCGACCGCATATGCAACTGATCCGGGGGCATTTTGTCGGAATTCGAAAATCGGAACTTGCACAGCTTTCTCGGAACTCGGACTTCCGATTGCAAAAAATGTCGAAATTCGGAATCGGGATTCCGAGACCCCCTTGGTCCTGACGAAAAGGCCCTGGTCGGCTGAGACTGACGGCCTGCTCTGGTGTTCTAGGACCGCATGGCGGCCTGGCGGACAGCCAGAGCTGCAGGGGCTCTGGATGTCCGCGACCTCATAAAGATGGTGGTCTGGGACCATCCGCTGACCACATTTCCTACGCTGGTCGTTCTTACCGATGCAGTTCCGTGAGCCGGCGGAGAACGGGATGTAAGAGTACGGATGCTTCAAGTCCGCGTCCATGAAGCGATCTGGGTCGAAGACTTCTGGATTGGGCCAGAATCGAGGGTCGCGGTGCACCATCGACGCCGCTATTACCACTCCTGTTCCCGACGGAATCACGTAGTTCCCTAAAAGCGAATTTAAGTTTTTGTTGTATTTTTGCATTTTAAAATGGCAAATTTAAATTACAGTTATCTTAAAAATTTAAATTAATTGAACATATTTTAAAAAAAACCTTAAACGCATTCTTTGCTTTTACGGCAGAAAATATTATTAGCAGAATTAATTAAGAGCAAGGTATTTTTACATTTTAAAATAAAATTAATAAATTTGACTGAATTAAAGAAAAGTTGCGTAATAAAATTCTCGCGGCAAGCAAATAAATTCAAAAAAAATAAGTACGTCAAATTACCAATTTGCGTGTCTTCAGTGCACTGACGGCCAATCAGCGGCACGCTCGGATAGAGTCGAAGCGTCTCCTTGAAGCACGCTTCGAGGAATCTGAGGTTGCCGAGGTCCTCGTAGGTGACCTCGCGGTCGTCCGCACCCAGCACTTCGTCCACCTCTTTGTGGACGCGCGCCTGGATCTCCGGGTTATTGCCCATGAGGTGAAGGAACCAGTTCATCGCCGCGGAGGTGGTGTCGTGACCCTGCAAAACGCAGGTGTAAGGACTTCGTTTGTCGGTCCAGACAATGGTGAGACGGCGTAAAGCTCGGGTAAGGCCAAGCTTCTTGGAACCCGTACTGTCCTACGATTCACATAGATCTACAGGACGTTAGCCTAGGCAGGAGAAGCATGCGAGATAGAAGAAATAACATTGAGTTTCTGCACACTGCATGCCCACATGCGGTAACGCTTAGTACGCATATCATAAGCATGCTCTGCACTTGCGCGCATAACCCTGTTTTAGCACCCTAGCGCGATGTAAGGGCAGTCTAGGATAGGGTAGTGTAAGGGCCTCTGCATGGACACATGCTACCACGCCAGTGGCGAACCGGCTCTTGGGGCACCCCCCCCCCCCCAGAAATCCGAAGGGTCGGAAAGCCGCGAAAATTTTACCTAAGGGGGGATCAAGGGCAATTTTTGTGCTCAAGTTTTTGGCCCACCCTAAATTTTGGGTGGCCCCCAAATCTGGGTGCTGGGCACGCCACTGTACCACGCCGCCCCCTGCATTCATGAAAACGTCGTCTGGCTGGCCTGCTACGCATACCATGCTGTCTGCAGACATCCGGATCACATGTCGTACCCGGCGGGGTCATACCCAGTCCTCAGCACATTTTTAATGGGAAATCAAGCGGTATTTTTGCAGTAATTTCTCAAAAAATTATTTGACACCCATTAGGCTATAGCCTAGTGTAGTCCCAGGCAGATTTAACACTACTGACAAGGCTACTTGTCCACCGTAGAGACCTTCTAGGGTCCGTTATAGGTTTTTTTCGTGCAGATGAGCTCGATATAAACTAGAGATCGGCACTGACCCCCCCCCCCGCCCCTCCCCGACCCGAGCCCCCGAGCCGATGTGGACCCCCCCCCCCGAGCCGTACCCCCGAGCCGTGGAAAAACTCGGTACCCGAACCCGTACCCGTGGTAAAATGTGATTTTTTGCCTAAAACAGCCCAAAAATGAATAATGCGCGTATAATCAACGACATGAAGTGGTTTAGATGGCATCCCATAGAGGAATACAGAAATACAGGCCCGCCGCAGGCGACACCAACAAAATTTTAGTCAAAATTCTCTACGAACTTGGTGAAAATTCGCCAAAATTCGCCAAAAATTTCAAAAAACTCGGGTACGGGTACGGGGGCCGAGTTGAGGGGGTACCCCGAGCCGTACCCCCGAGCCGAGGTAGACACCACCGAGCCGAGCACCGAGCCGAGACCCACCCGAGCCGAGCCGAGCCGGTAAAAAACACGGGTACGGGTACGGGTACGGCCCGTGCATCGGCTCGGGCGCCGATCTCTAATATAAACCAGGTATGTTATGCTATAAGCTGTAGTTCACAGGCTCACCTCGAACGTGAAGGTGTTGGTCTCCTCCTCGAGGCCCTCCAGGTCGAGCTCGCCCTTCTCCACCATGCCGAGCATGAGATCAAGGAAGGCGAGCCGCGTGTGTGTGCCTCCCGCTTGCTTCTTCTCCATCAGCTTCTCGATGCCGCCCGCTTCCTGGAGCATCTGGCGGCGCGCGACGATCACCTGCAAGAGAGAGAGCATCGGGTGTGCACCCACATGGCAGCCTCACTCTTCCCGTGAATTCGTGAAGGATTCGCACGCACCGCTTCTGCTCTTTGCCCTCGCCGAAGGTGTTGAAGATGAAGTCCGGGTAGTAGATCGGCTTCACCATGCGTTGGAACAACAGGCACTTCATCCTGCAATACATGCGCAATGGTTACGCGGAGAGGTAGAAGGGCAGCGCATACAAATGTTTATGGTTCAGACCGGGGCTGGGCACATTTTTCTGAGTATCAGGGCTAGGACCAGGACTTGGACCCCTAGGACCACTGAACTAGTATTAAGGAACGGGACCTGTCCAGGCCTAGCTCAGACCTAGCATTTGCCTGCTGTCCTAAGATCCCGAAAATATGTGGGGCTGTCTCGCTATTCTGATCCCGATATAAAATTCCGACAATTTTAGCGTTCCCAATTACAAATAGAATCGACAGAATTCCGAGACACCCCAATTGCGCGCGTCCCGTCGTCGGATTCAGCCGTTATGAAAGGGCAACTCCATGCTTGTGTATGCAGCTCCGCTTAGTATGCAGCGCTGCACGCACGCATGCACACCCCATGACATGCTGCTCGAACTTTCCTGCATCAGCTACCGGTGGGTACACATGACTGCGCGCATGCACCTATGTCTGAAGAACGGCATACCGCATGCATTTTTTTATATTAAACTTCAACCTTAAAGTATCACCTGCTTATCGTTGAGTGAAATCGGTGCTTAAATTCTATCGCATCTACATACCTACCTGAGAAGCCCTCTGCCATCGTGGGGCTTCTTCACTCAAGTTTGCAATACGAAAATTTTTTGCCGGTCAGAACAGGGCTTTAGGCCACAGCGATGCTTTTTCATCTCTCAGCGGGTCGAAACTGTTTTGTCCTGATCAGTACGTGAAGAATAAGGGTAGGCCGCCGTGACGCTATTCGTGACCCTGCCGTGATGTGTTAAATTCGTCATCCGTCACGTTATTACGACACGGATCCCGTCACGCAGGGTCTCTTGCCTAACTACCCTTAGTGAAGAGGCAAGGAGAGCATCTTGGAACGGAAAGGTAACGGGAACCAAAGAAATAAGCGGACGAAATGAGTAGATTTTTCCGTGGAACATCCCAATTATGTGCTCAGGGACGGTCTAGCCCATCCGGCTTTCGGGCGGGGGGGGGGGGGGCATGGAACATAGTGGCTCGAATGGACCGGCCAAACAGAATCTCACCAGTTTAGGCTTTAAAGGCCTTTTATTATTTCTAGAATTCTTTTCTGCGTTATTTCCCGCAGTACATCCAAGTTTTCGGCGGGAATCTTCCCATATGCCCACGATTCCTATCTAGGGTCGGTCGGTCGGTCCAGAACCGACACTCGGTCCCGGTCTGGACTACCGGGACATAGTAATTCGGCAAGCACTATTCGCTCGAGCACAATTCGGCAGGAACCATGGGCGGCGCGTAATTGTTTTTTCACAGTTCCGCAATTAGCTCACCGGAAGACCGCGTCGAGGTAGTCGGTCTGCGTGTTCTGTGCGTCGATGTTCGTGCCCAGCGCCGCCTCGCAAATTATGTCCAGAGTGCAGAGGGAGATCGTGTGGAAGATGTTCTGGTAGCCTTGGCCCACGAGTTGGTCGAACTTCGAGATCAGCGTTGCCGAGTGGCGGTTGTACACCTAAACCGCTCAAGGTCGGACCAGAGATGCAAACGTAGTAGAAAATGTACCATGGGCTCGTATGATTTTATGCGCAGGGGCGGGGCAAAGGCCAGTATCAATTAGGGACAGTCCCCGCCCGGCCGGGCCTATCTTGCAACGGTTCTCACATGTCAGTACGAACCATTTCAACCTTACGTTGACTTAGTCGCGACACCACCGTGCCGTACTGACGCCGCCGTACCGTACTGACGATACAGAGTACGTACAGCCCATATTAGAGCCATGCTACCACCCGGCCCGTTCCAATTTTTTTCAGGGATGATCCCGTACCGTACTACGTACTGCGCGAGTACGGTACGGTACGGAAACCCGTACTGGACCTGCGCCGTACCGTACCCCGTACCGTAGATTACGGTACGCAGTATGGTACGATACGGGCGTCTACCGTATTTTCTCTAATAAACACCCCCCGCCCCCTCTATTAGACCCCCCCCCCACCTAATAGACCCCCCTCCCCAAAAATTCACAGCTGGGCTGGGGCAACGGTTACTTTCAAAGTAAGGCCATATTTGAATAGATAACGACGAACCAAGTATTTTAAGACGAAGAGAGTGTCCTGCGGACGCAAAAGAAAAAAGTTACGAGCATTTAAAATTTTAAAATTTCCCGAAATTCATCGATCGCGAATTAGACCCCCCGGGGGGTTTATTAGAGAAAATACGGTAAGTATAAAAGGACGTCAATGGTTACCTCGACAAAGTCCTTGAGGATGTCATAGTGGAAGGTAGGCGTCAGAAGTTTCCTTCTCGGCTTCCACTTGTCCGGCTGGCTAAATAATTCCGTCAGGTACTTCACATTCTTCTCTTCCGAAGGTACCTGATCAACAGACCGTCGCCGATCCACGCCGCCAGAAAGTTGTAGTGGAACATCTTGCGCAACATCTTCGTGCTTCCGAGCACCGCCTCGCACTCCTCGGCGCCGTAGATGAGGACGAAGGGCAGCGGTCCGAGCCAAATACGGGCCATGCGGTCCTTGTGCTCCTTGAACATGTACGCCAGCCCTTGGGCTTGCTCGAAGAACTCTAGAACCTTGCCAATGCTACGTTATCTACGGGGATGGGAAAGTAGGACAGACTAGTCCAGCAGAACGGTTGGCGTTGGCGGTATCGGGCTGTATCACTGCTTCGGTTTGTTTCATTTTTGGCATGTCCCCAGGGAACACTTCTCCCCAGGGAACAGTCTGTTCCTGTACCCAGACGAATTTAGACAAATCTTAACGACCACACTTTACAAGAACAAGGAAAAGTAACATAATGGGGCAATGTTTATGAAAAACTTTCGAAAAGTCGCATTTTCGATTCAATTTTCACAAGTGGGCTGCTTTATACGGTCCATTGGGAGTTGGTACCTCTGCCGCCAGGGTGGGGACTACGGCAAGACCATACTAGGCGCCCGACCCTCTCAAATAAGGATCCAAAGATCCAACTAATGTTGGGGCCAAATTGAGGCGACGAGTCAGTCCAACTGAAACCAAGGGCGGTTTTCCGCGCCCCTCAAGCGGGACCGCACTCACCATCCGGATTGAAGCGGAACTGATGCAGGTTTCCGATCAGCGGCAACGGCGTCGGGCCCTGAATGGGCTCCAGGAGCTTGTGGATCTTCTGATGCCTGCGGTAGAGCCAGGCGAAAGCCCATGCGAATGCTGTGAGCACTATGACGACGCCAAGAAGTCCCATGTCCAAAAGACGCAAATGGTCAAATGCCTGAAAACGTCGAACTTATGTCCCGGAAATGTTCCTCTGCCGGCGTTAGCAACTCCCGACTGCCCGGAAATCTCTGTTCTTCGCCGAAAAGACATCGTCGCGGAAATATTTCCACGCTTGGCTGAACGAAGATCGCGCAACGCCGGGAAGAGGGCCAATAAAACGCGACCATGACTGCGGTCCGCGAGAACAACATGTAGTTGGATGGATAAAAAACAATAACGTCCGTTCGGACAAGGAAAGTCGAAGCCTGAATATCTGCGCAATGTCAGAGAGAAGTTTTCCTCTCAGTCCCCCTCTTCTCCGTCAAAATGTTTCAAGCCAGGGTCATGAAACGGACGAATTCGGAAGGTGGAATAGATCGTGTTTTTGGGACCCCATCGGAGAACTGAAAGTTTCAACGGTGACATGCGATGCGACGGACTGACGTGCATGAACAACAACAAAAATAAACTGCAAATGGTTTCACTCGTCTTCAGTGAACTCGGGTGATCAACGTGTCGTTAAAAAACACCAATAACATCAGCACCTTCGGTACTCGAATAAGAACACATCAGGGGATGCGTCGTTCGTCGTCACAAAATATGCCCTCCGGGGTGAAGGGTTGAGGGAAAGAAGGGAAGTGAAAGACTTCAGGAAATAGGGAAAAGGGAAGAGAAGGGTTGAAGTCTGCTTTTTGGAGCGCATTAGCGATACACCAAATAAATACGGGGGAGATGCCCGAATATTTCCATATATCCCGAGAACGCATGGGCTTTTCCAAACAGAGATCTGAACAACATGGAAACTGCCTGAAATCTGCGCATTCACCTGTTCGACTTTTGCACGGGTCTCACCTTTGTTGGGCGATTCGCCAAGAATCGACTGGGGAACCAGGAACGGGCCCAGGAACCATCAGTTGCTAATCGCCCCGTGGGGTGATATGCGTGTGGTTGGAACGCTTCAGGGCTGAGCACTTTTTGAGTTCCAGGACCAAGACCTAGACCCCCGCACTACAGGATGAGGACCGGACAAGCCGTGGAACGCTCCACTCCCGGCTCTAGGGGGGGGGGGGAAGGGACTAGGCACATTGAGAACCCATCCAGCAGCTGTGCCCCTTCCTGGCCTTTGATCCCTCGTCGGTCGACGACCCGTAGACCAAAGAAGAACCAAAGGTCTGAATGAAGCACGTCATAAGGAACGCTAAAGTGCAGTCAGTCTAGCACTGTCCGTCCGAGGATAACTCGAATCTCGCGGCGATGCGCATCCTTCCCGAGCTTCGGGACGTGGACCTGCGACAAGTGTGCGCATGTTTCTAACCGGATTTTCCAGGTCCAGTCTCGGCGCGCGCAAAACGCGTTCGAGAGGGTGGCGACGCGTGAACTTCGCACTTGTCGCAGCGGACGTGTTTTTTGCAGTGACGTAGTGGGATGCGCGGAAAGTCTCTTAACCACAGTTTGAGGACAAACTACGCATGAAGCATTGTGCGAGTACAGAAGCACGTAAGTAGCACGTGCAGGAGTTGAGAACGATAAAATCAGAACTTTAGAGTCCACTGCGACAGAGAGGGATGTGCACAAAAAATTAAAAATTTTAATATCTCCCGTAATTACCCCTGCCGAAAAAAACATAGTTATACAAGGACCTCTAATCAAACAGCTTTACGACATAGATTTGTGCATCCCTGTTTTAAAATATCCTCATTGTCGGGTCACGCAAAAAATGTCCCAAATATGAAACAAAATGGTTCAGAAATAAGTTTTTTTTTCAAATAAAGCACTTTAAATTCGTTACTTTTTCCGGTAACAATGGACATCACCCAGGGCTGCCTGCTTAGCGAGACATACTCACTATTCATTTCGAGCTAGCAAATCGCAAACCTCATGGATCGACCTCCCTCCTTTCTCCACTGAGGTCCTCTGGAGGAGGGTGTGACCCGTTTAGCGGGTTCGCGCCGGCGACGACACCGCCGATCGGCGGTCGGTCATATTCAGTGCGAATTAGCACGCCCGATGCGCGTCGACGTGTCATTTCACGCGCGCTCAATGACACCGCTCCTCCTCAAGCCGCCGCTCCATCGCTCCTCCTCGGAATGAGAAGCAAAACCGACGCCCTCAGACGGGTGACCTCAAAGCGGCGAGGTGAAGAGGAGTTTCACGTTGAGGAGTCGCTTCCGTGCCTCCTTCCGGTGGCCGATGTTGGGTCGCTGCCGGTGCGCGCCCAATGGACAAGACGCCCAAGTGAGTGTCGCCCACCTTGAACAGCTGAAACACGGTGGGATTTACGTCCTTTAAAGCGATCCGTCGAGGAGTAAGGAGGACGTATGGATGTGTGCGTGCTGGAAGATACGAATCGTCGGGAGCGATAAGAAACACATGTCTTTCGGTGAATGAGCTCTTCGGAATGCGTCACCACCGAAACCGGTGAGCGCAAACGAGAAGTTTTCTGGGAACGCACGAAAAGAGAAAGGCTGAAAATCAGGATCCGCTTGTGAGTCCCGAAAGTCTTCGGTGATATGCTTCCATGAGGCAAACATCCATCTTTCAGCAAAAAATGACTCAGTTTGTGACTGAAGGCCAATGGCCTTAGAATCAGCCACGTAAGGGGGCGATCACTTGCAAAGTCAGTGGGGGTCGGGGCCCAAAGGTGGGGGCCAGGGTTTGGTTGTGGCCGGAGGCCGAGGCCAATTCAGCCAATAATGAGAAGTTTGTGGGCCAAATTAGCCAAAAATCGGCAAGTATTTTTATAACTGCCGAGGCCCAAAAATTCAATATTCGGTACCCAGTATTGACCTTTTCTTGTTCTTGCTACTCAGGGGGACCGCGGGACCGCGAGCCCGGGTCGGTACATAATATCAGCGATCCGCTGGGGGCCATGGGGGGCAATGTACGGGCCCCCTAACGTAGTTGCTCAGATTAGAACGCCGCATTCTGAAGCCGCTCATAGAAAACATGGTGGGAATGTACTCTTCGATTTGCATGGCCAGTTAGGTTTTGCTAGGCGTTAATTCATAGTGCAAGCTTAGTGCGAAAACAGTGTTTCCCCAAGCTGTTCTATTGTTGCGCCAATAGCCTCCCTCTTAGAAGAACCGCTTGCTGCGTAGTTTGTTGTCCTCCTAATTGCGCGAACAGTTGCCCTCGTAGCGGAGCCGGTGGTGGTCCTCTTAGTTGCGCCACTTGTTGCACCGAAAGTGGCGCAACTCGGTTGAACCACTAGGTGCGCAGTTACGAGAGCTCCTATCGGAGCCCTTAACAGTGATAGACTGTCCGCCTTTAAAAAGTACAAAGCAAAATCGTCAGTAATAACAATCGACTCCTGCAATAAAAGCCTCTTAATAAAAGCCGTCATCGTCGCTCTTGGTTGAACTGTTAGTTGCAACGGTAGTTGACAATCGTTTGTTCGTTGCAACGTCCCGTTTGTTGCGTAGTTTGTTGCCATCCTAGTTGCGCCACTTGTGGCACCGGAAGTTGCGCAAGCCGAATGAGCCGCATTAGGTGCGCAATTTGCTGCATTCCTTAGACGGCCCCTTAACAGTGCTAGGACTGCCCCGCCTTTAAACAGTACCAAGCAAAAATCGTCATAACAACAGTCGACTCTTGCA
Organism: Aphelenchus avenae; assembly: GCA_020875895.1. Lineage (NCBI taxonomy): Eukaryota > Metazoa > Nematoda > Chromadorea > Rhabditida > Aphelenchidae > Aphelenchus > Aphelenchus avenae. The sequence continues at coordinate 723,914 of JNEY01000015.1, forward strand.
ATAAACGTCTCTTAAAAGAGCCGTCAGACTCGCTTTTGGTTGCCTGGTTAGTTGCAACGGTAGTTGACAATGCAGTTGCGCCAGTTGTTTCCGTGCTCAGTGGCTTCAACGGTTCCGCCATTAGTTACGCCGGTGGTTGCCATCCCCCCCCCCCCCGCTTGAAGCCGCCAGCAGCAAAAATAGTTGTCCTCCATTGAAAAGTGGATGCTTCATTAGTTATCCTACAGCGTGGACCGTTAATTGCTCCTCCAACGTGCATCGTTAATTACATGGAACAGGTGCACCACCCGGACTCGCCGCTTCGGGACTGGCGAGAGGCATCGAACCCCGATCTCTTTCCACGCAGATGAGCACTAAATTTCGGACTTACGAGCGTAGTTTTTAGTTGCCCTGGTTCGAGCAACCTTCATAAAGTTTAGCGGTTAAACTGGCCAAGTTTTCGTTCTTGCTGGCTAAATTCACGAGCGATCGAAGCCCATCCCAAAGTGCCGAATGATGAGCCAATCTTTAGCCGGTCATATTTTCCCTTTTAATGAGCCTACATTACTACTTTTTGGGTGACAAAAACGTTTGCATTCACTGTGCAAGCATGGAAGTAGATATAGGTACAAGAGCACTCGCTGCAAATCTTCCTCAAAGTTGCAGCTGGAAGATACGTACTGGCATGACTAGATGCGGCGCTGCATAACGCTATTCCATGAATCACGTTCAGTAATTACTGTAAACGCGCAGATGCCAGCGGCTGAAAAGAGTACGCGTCCTACGAGAATTCACAGCAACTCGACAACCAGTAACCCATCGTTGGATGGGTTAATGTACTTCCATAGATCGTGGAAGTCACTAAGTGATAGGCAAAATGAGGGCTGGGAATGCATACCGTATTTCCCCTAATTGTCCGGCCGCCCCTATTAGACCGGCCCTCCCTAATAGACCCCCCCCCCACAGGTGGCCAAAGAAAGTATCGAATTTATGCCGTCAAATGCTTTACGTTGAAACCACAGGTACCACCTGTGGCACTTTTCAAGTTGCCCCAATTCTCGGACCCATCGAAAAATAGACCGGCCGGCCGCACAGTTTAGGGGAAATACGGTATTTTGCAACATTTGCAGCGGACGCTAAGAATATTTCCGGCTAAACTTCATTTGAAAATGGAAGCTTCCATAACATAAGCGTTCCATAACAATCTTACACACGCTTACTGCTATGCCGGTTGGAAACATTTTAGGCATTCTGGCAGATCACTCTGAATTTTCCGTCATAAACTTTATTGGCTCATAATGACAAGAACATTGGCACATCCGTGAAATAAAAGCGCAAACAAGGGTCGTCAGAAGTACAGTGAAAGTGCGATACGTCCCAAAATACGACAGAATGCACAAGAGCAAAAATAAAACAAGAATAAACACGTATGATCCGCAAATAACCGTATTTGGCTGTGAATGGCAAAGGAGTCCGAACGCTTCTAGCGGCCCAACAAGTTGGAGGCGAGCGTCTCGAGCGAGTCCCAGTCGTCGTCCAACGTAACCACCTCCACGTGGGCGGGCGGTCCGCCGCCTGGAGGTCGCCTGATGCGGTCGTCTCGAGAACTGCTAAAATAATTCCACTATACTGATAAAAATAAAAGAAATCAAAATTGATCTCGAATATTGATTTTAAATTAAATAGAAAATAAGTAAAGATAGATAAAATTCGACTACACAAGATAGAATTAAAATAAGGGTAAAATGCTTCCATTGTCCTATTGTGGACTCGGATTACCAGCACAGCGCGCACGGACCACAGAAACAATGCGGTGCCCGGATCGCCAAGCTACTGCGACCTCTCATTTACACAATTTTAGCCCATCATGCATAGGTAATGCAGACACCCAGGTTCAGCATCGCATCGGACCACCAGGGCTCATTGCCATCCCGACCGCGCCCAGTGGCTTACCCGTGCCGATGATGCGCATCGCTACCGGCCGGCGGGTAGCCGCCGCCCCATTCTACTGCCGCTCGTCGCTGCGCTTCCGGTGGCACGCCCGGTCGGAAAGGATCTAAACTCACAAGTTTGGCAGTTAGTCTCTCGCCAAGACCAGTACCTTCACGACGGTCTCGATGCCCCGAGCGGCCCGGTTCCGCTCGGCGGCGGTCGTCCTCTGCTCGGCGTCGGTCATCGTGCTCGACACGCATGCGCTCGTCCGGATATCCCCTGCCACCAGGCGGATCGTATCGATGCGGCGAGTTGTATTGCTGTAATTCGTTCGGTGACATGTGGCAAGTGTGGTGAAAAACATACTTCTTGCGTGAGCGGTGGCATCTCGCGACGCCTACGCGCCTCGTATTCGTCAGCTGGTGCTACCGGCTCCAGTCGACGCTTCCGACTTTCGGAGATTTCGTAGCGACGCAACTCGTCTTGTGTGTAGGCTCCTCCGGTGAGTGTGACCGTGCGACGCTCGTCCTCGGGATTCCTAAAGAGCGTACTGTCCGCTTCCGAGCCACAAACTCCCACCGGAACGTAGCTGTCGTCCGAGTGTTTCCTGCGGGTAGACTAAGGTTTTAGTACCGAAAAGTGGGAAGTAATTCATTTACAACGATTAGCTTACAGCAAAATGGTACGGTTAAAGACCAAACATTGCCACGGTACCACCTTCCCCACGGACCCACTTGTCAACAGTTGGCACGTTTGGCAAGAATTAATGAGAAAACGGTACAGTACTTACCTTCTTATCAACAGTGTCCTTTCCCGGTCGAGCGGGGAATGCACTGCAGCTCTCTCCGGAGCTCTTGCTGGGCTCCTGCCTCGCTCCGCAGCTCTCGCTGGCGATCTTCCACGAGCCGACGGTCGAGCCGGAGAGCTTCCTCGATCCGCACCTCTTGCGGTCGGAGACCGAGCTCTCTCCAACGCCGATGACGGTGTGGAGCGACGCTCTCGGATGTCGGAAGTCGAGGTGACCACGCCCTCGTCCGAATGCTCCACGAACATCCGATAGGAGTCCTTTAGGACTGGATGGTTTATCGCCTCCGATTCGTGCAGCCCGACAACAGCGCAGATTTGTGAGAAGGTTGCGCGGTCAACTTTGTGGTACCGTCGTTGCGCATAGACATCCTGCATTTGGACGAGTATCGCTGTCGCTCTCCTAAAAGTGCAAATAAACCTTACTATAAAAAATAATGCCGTAAGACGATATTTCTGACTGAATCAAAAAAGTAAAAAAGAGAAAAATTCACAGTTTAAGGTAGTTACAGGCTTCGGAGAAATGTCCCTCCGTTAAGTCTACTTAGTCAAGGCGGACGCCATTAGTGGAGCACGTACTTCAGTGTAGTCATGGCGTCTAGAGGGGTATGTTGCTGCTGCCTCTGAGGAGCCGTGGAAACGCGCTCATCCATTTCGTACTTTACGCGTGAGCCAGAAGCATTCTGTGGCTCAGTCGCCTTTGTTCTCTCCGAAGCCGATGCGGATGGCGACTTAGTCCTGGAATCTCCGCGTCTTGAGGAGCGATCCTTCGATCGACTCCGGCGCCGCTCCTTGCGTCGCGACGAATCACGAGGAGATTTCGATCGGCTGCGGCGCCGCGAAGGCGACTTAGATTTATGCCGACGACGGTCTTTGTCTGACGTAGGCGAGCGGGACCGCTTCTTCCGTTCGTGGGCTTCAACGGGCTTTTTGTCCTCTTTGTCGCGCTTGCCGCTCTGCTTCGACGAAGGTCGTTGCACCTCGGTCGGTTTTCCACTAGCTCGTCCACTAAACGATCATTTACTGTATATTCTCATTTCCCTAGGCGTACCTCTTTTCTTCCATCACTGCGGTAGGAGGAGTCGCCGCCGCACGTTGTGCCTGACTTCCAGGGACGCATGCAGGAACATCCGATTGCTCTTGCTGTGCTCTCTGAATGGCACGCTGCTCTTGTTGCGACTGTGCTGCCTGCTGCGCCGCGGCAGCGGTTTGCAGCATTCGCTGCAGCGCTATTTGCTGTTGCTGTTGGAAGACGCTTGGCGCAGCTAAAAAGCTTACTGTAAGTCGTCCCTGAAATGAGTACAGGAAAAGCCCAAGCATCCATGGTTCAGGTCTGGATGACTGACCATAGTGCGAAATTTTGTTACTGCAAGAGTTACGTGCAAATACAGTAAATATGGGTCGAAGACTGCAAGCAGAATCAATGATCACAGAACTTCGATCAAATTACTGTAATCGCAACCAAAGTTAAGGTAGGTACTGTATTCGAGTGCGAACATTACAGTAACGTTAAACATTACAGTAATTCAGTGATACAGTAAACATGCGAGAACCGAACAGCGTTATGACAGTAGTTTCTGGTATCTAGCTTGTTTTTGCATTTGCAATTTTCAGATTATCTTGCAACAAGTCGCAATGGAGCATGCAAATAATGGTTCTACCTGGTGTGACTACTGCCGTCGGTTGTCCGAGCGAAGCTGCGCTCACTCCCAATGGTGGCTCTGTCGGGGCTGGCTTCGGTGGCAGCAGTTGGATGTCGTCGTCTGCAAAAGATCCGTCAGGTACACATTTCCCTGTTCACGGCTATACCTTCCATAATTTTCCATGAGTTATCCACGTAGTTGCCGTAATCGGGCCAAATCTTGCGCATCACTGGCTCGGTGATGATGCAGTTCATACTAAATTATTCGTATGCCACATCAAACACAATAATTATCGGAAATGCTTCTAGGTAGTTTGAATAGACAGTTCGGCGGCCACTGTCTCGTTAACGTTTACGGTCCAAGTCCAAGTCCAGGTCCAAGCCAAGTGGGTCCGAGGCCAAGCCGGTCCAGGTCCAAGCCGGCACAGTCCAAGGCGTCCAGGCCAAGCCGTTCACGCTTCACCTACCGGTTGGTGCACTTCCCGCTGCCATCTATCTTCCAGATCTGCTCAGCCAGCTTGTCGAGCATCTCGTCTCGCTTCTCCTCGTCTGGCTGCTCCATCAGACGTTTGTAGTACATCTTGTATCCCTTAAAATTGCGACTCGACTAACCAGTGGGACCGGTAGGACCAACCTTGTTCATGTAGTTCAGGCGGTGCATTGAAGAGCGCAAGTGGAGGAACCTAAAGCAAATACAGTAATTGGTTCGAAAATAATCTCGAATATTCTTACATCTCTGAAACCGTTGTCCAGTGATTGCACATTCCGCAGTAGTAGGTTTCGAGGTCCGGTCGCGCATAGCAGATCACCTGGAAGTATGGGAAAATAGTTACCTCATTGGATATTATAATACCTGGAATAAGTAGGACACTCCAAGGAAGCCCTTGCGCTTCGCGACAATCTCGTTGAACAGGAGCGGCGGAACGTAGGCCGGAATCTGCTCGTATCCATGACGGACGAAGAACTCGACTAGCTCCTTGATGGAGCCCACTCGCTCAAGAGCGGGCGCAAAGGTTTCCATTCGCTCTTTGATGATCTGCCCATCTTGTTCCAAGTGCGCAGAGTGGACGGAAGCTTGAGCTGGCTGCATCATGGGAGGCGGGACGTTCATATTCGGCCAACCGCTCACTGCACCGGCCATGCTTGGCGGTGGCACTACTAAGTTGGGCGGTGGAATCGAGAGGTTTGGTGGCGGTATGGCCATGTTGGGTGGTGGCACTGAGGGAACGTAGAGTGGAGCGGCGTGTGTCGTCGGGATGGCGGCAGCCTGGCTCATTTGCAGCTGTTGCAGTTGCTGCAGGAGTGCGGCCTGGTACGTCGGCGACTGGCCTTCTGCGAGCTGCGCCAGAATGGCCTGAATTCCCGGTAGCTGCTGGCTAAGGAGTTGTTGCTGCTGCGCGGATGAGGCTGGCATGCCGGGCTGCGGAATCGGTGCCACGACGGTACTCGGTGGCATGACGTCGCTGGCTGTCGTCGTCGTCGGTGGCATACTGCTCAAGGATGGCGCTGCGCATACGGCAATTTGTGGCAGATGCGATAACGCTGCCGCATGTCCTGCTTGGGTTGCAGTCGGAGGAACGCCCGTTGTGATGGCCTCAATCGCTTCAATGCTCTTGGCTAGACCCGTATCCCGGAGAATCCTGGTCATGGTCTGGCAGTAGTCGTTGAGCTTCGACAAAGCGACTCCTCGTTGACCTTCCGCGGGCGCTGGCGCAGTGCTCCGATCTAAATGAGCAAATTTTCAAAGAATAAAATTTGCGCGTTAATTACCGCTGCTGGCCGCCTCCGCCTGTTGTTGCTGATGCTCTAGCTCCTGCTGTCTTTGCCGCTGCTCCTCCGACACGTCGAATCGTGACTTGCGCTCCTGCTTCTGTTCGGCTTCAGACGCATGCACCGCTTGCTGCCAGGAAAGTCGCGCCATTTCCGCTGGCTTCATACCGGGCACGACTGGGTTCGGCGCGTTGCGCAGCTGGTATTCCGACGCGTCCTTTGCCGATTCCGGATGGCGCTCGGCGAGCTTAATCTGGATGCTTGGCTTTTTCCGAGCCGCGAGCACCTAAGTAGTTAAGATAAGATATATGTTGCTTGTCGCGGCTCATCATACAAATGAGGCATATTTCGAGACCTCACTTATTTGCAACTGCATTGCTCCCGCTTGCCAAACCACAGGTGCCACTGCACACGACCACATCTGCCAATGCAGTCAGGGACCATACGTGCCACTGCGGTCAGGGGCCACAGACTGCCACTGCAGTCAGGGGCCACACATGCCACTGCGGTCAGGGACCACACGTGGCACTGCGATAAGGGGTCATCGACCGTATGTGCCACTGCAGCCAATGACCAGACGTGCCGCTGCGGCCAAGGACCACGCGTGCCGCTGCAGTCCGGAAACCACATGATGCCTCTGCGGTCAGGGTCACACTTGCCACACTCGTCAATGCGGTACGGGACCACGCGCTTGCCACACTTGCCTGTGCGGTCGCGGCCACGCTTGCCAAACTTGTCAATGCGGTCTGAGACCACGCTTGCCACACTCGCCAGTACAGTGCGGGACCACACTTGTCAAAGCGGTGCGGTCCGGGATCACTCTGCCATTGCGGTCCGGGGCCACACGTGCCACTGCGGTCCGGGACCACACGTGCCACTGCGGTCCGGGACCACACGTACCACTGCGGTCCGGGACCACAGACTGCCACTAGATCAGGAGCCACACATGCCAGTGCGGTCAGGGACCATTCTGGCCACACTCGTCAGAGCGGTCCGAGGCCACGTTTGCCACACTCGTCAATGCGGTCCGAAACCACGCTTGTCACACTCATCATTGCGGTCCGGGACCACTCTTGTACCACTCGTCCAGTGCGGTCTGAGGCCACGCTTGCCACACTCGGCAATACAGTGCGGGACCACACATGTCAAAGCGGTCCGGGACAACGCTTGCTCCACTCTTCAATGCGGTGCGGGACCACGATTATCACGTTCATCATGCGGTCTCGTACCAAGCTTGCCAAACCACAGGTGCCACTGCAGCCAGTGACCACACGTGCCACTGCGGCCTGGGACCAACACGTGCCACTGCGGTGAGGGATCACACGTGCCACTGCGGTCAGGGACTACACTGCCAATGCGATCTGGGACCACTCGTAGCACTGCGGTCAGGACAGCACCACATGTGCCACTGCGGTCCGGGACCACATATGCAAAATTCGGTCCGGGATCACTCGTGCCATTGCGGTCCGGGGCCACACGTGCCACTGCGGTCCGTGACCACAAGTGCCACTGCGGTCCGGGACCACACGTGCTACTGCGGTCCGGGACCACACGTGGCCCTGCGTCCGAGACCACGCTTGCCACACTCGTCAATGCGGTCCGAGACCACGCTTGCCACACTCGTCATTGCGGTCCGGGACCACTCTTGTCACACTCATCAATGCGGTCCGGGACCACTCGCAGCACCGCGGTCAGGACCGCACCACATGTGCCACTGCGGTCCGGGCAATGCGGTCATGGACCACACGTGCCAATGCGGTCCGGGACCATTCTTGCCACACTCGTCAGTGCGGTCGGAGGCCACGCTTGCCGCACTCGTCAATGCGGTCCGAAACCACGCTTGTCACACTCGTCAGTGTGGTCCGAGACCACGCTTGTCACACTCGTCAGTGTGGTCCGAGACCACGCTTGCCACACTCGTCAATGCGGTCAGAGACCACGCTTGCCGCACTCGTCATTGCAGTCCGGGGGGGGCACACTCGTCAGTGCCGTCCGGGACCACGCTTGCCACACTCGTCATTGTAGTCCGGGACCACGCTTGCCACACTCGTCAATACGGTCCGGGACAACCACGCTACAAACTAATCACTCTTACCAATTTTGCTGGAAGTTGGGAGCATAGCTATGTATACTGGAACGTGCCGTCGGTCCATTGGGGCAACAAATGCTTACCTTGTTCATAAAGGACTGTTCCGCATTCTTCAGCATTTCCATTTCCGAGTCGGAAGAGGAAGCGTCCTCACCATCCGGCTTTTGTGCTGAAGTCGGCACGGCTAAATCTGAACGTAACTTCCCATACGTTTGGATTTGGTTACATTCCCGACTCTTCCCAAAAGTTCAAGTTAAAAATATCGCGCATAGTCCAGTAAACCCGAAATTACCGGGAAAGACAAATTTCTAGAAACCTGGATAACAAAAATTGCATATGCCACACGAAGCGAAAGCTGTAAAGTCTCAAAGCCATACAACTGGGGCTAAAATGGATCATGAGCAAAGCGGCAGGAAGTGTTTTTTTTTGACTTGGTCCGTTTTTCAGCGTAGCGATTTGCTGCTCAATGACGATTTACTATACACTTACTTTGAAACATTGCCACATGTTCCGCCAGGTACTAGCTATGAATTTGGATGGTGGGCAAATTAAAATTTTGCAGATGTTGCACCTTGGTTGCAGCTTGCACAATTTTAAGAAAAAGCGATCTTAAATGTATCACCCCGATTTCCGCAAGCGTTATGCTATTCACCCTATTTTGCACTCTGATAGTTCGTCTTGCACTGCGCTTGTGGACTCACGTTTGGACGCTGGCGGTGGCACGGGTTGTGGTGGCGGGACTGGTTTCGGCACGGGCGGTGGCGCATCCTTGGCTTCTTTGTTCTTCTTGAGCCGCTCTAGAGTGCTCCTGACCTCAGCGGCAAGTGAGCTTGACACGGCGGTCGCTAAAATTACAGTGTTTATTACGGTAAATGTTAATTCGTTACAGTATTTCCACGCAAACTATTGTAGGAAAGTCGATTACTACTGTGCCTCCGTGATATAGTTTTACAGTAACCTTTGAGGCACATATCATATCTCTTAGTAGCATTTTTTGGGGGTTACAGAAAAATACTGCCGATCTCGACTACAGTAATGGATAAACAGTAAGCAAAGCAAGGTGTTTACTGTGCTTACCGTCTTTCTTGGATTTCTCCTTGTCTTTCTCCGACTTCTTGGACTTCTCCTTCTGCTTCTCTAGCTCCTTGTCCTTCTTCTTTGACTTCGACTTTGACTTCCCGTCCGCACTTCGGTCCTTGGAACTCGGAGATGACGTTCTCTTCGGATGCGGACTGCGACTCCGTGACTCCGGCCGCCTTGCGTTTCTACCTGTAAGGAAGCCACGGCCAAGTGACGGCCAAGTAAGGGTCAAGCCACGGCCAAGTGAGGGCCAAGTAAGGGTCAAGTGAAGGTCGGGTGAGGGCAGTCTTTAAAGTGACAGATGGACTGCTCACCTGGACTTCGAGAACGCGACCGGTTTCGGATTGGCAGTACAACAGTAGAAATCGGCCGTCGAGTTGGACTCCTTGAACGGCCACGCCTTGGGCTGCGTGATCGCCTCCTACGATCCGCACTCCGACTTCGCGAGCGGTGGCGTCGAGGACTCCTCGATTTGGCGTGACCGCTGCGAGAGCTGCTCTCGGTTGGCTTCTCTTTCGTCGCCTCCGGTGCTTGACGTCCATGAGGTACACTAGGTCCGAGCGGTCGTGAGCTGGTGGCGTAAGTGACCTGTGTCGAGTCACTGGTTGAGGCAGACGCAGTCGTTGATTGAGTGGCATTTGTCTTCCTACAAAGAATTAGTTACCGAGGCTGGGCAGAATTTTTAAGTCGTGCCAAAATGATCGCTAGTGCGCTAAAGGCCCACCTCAAGTTGGAGATATATTGGCTGTAGAGCTGCTCCACTGTACGCATGGTTGGCGGCTGCGACGTTGAAGGAGCAGGTGGAGCCGGCTGAGCATGCGCGGGTGGCCCACCAGTTGCTGCGGACCACCTCGATGCCGTCGTTCTGCTAAATTTGCAATATACAGGAACCCTCCAAGAACTGGGGAGACTAACCTCTTTCCAATTTTAGTGGACACAATTTCGATGTCCTCATCCTCGTCCATCTAGGAGAACATCGTGTGAATTTGGGGTAAGCGTGGTATGAGCCTACGTACGGCATGAATTTGGACGCATACTTACCTCCATGTCCGCTTCTCCACCGCTCGGTGGAGCCACTTGCGCGCCAGTTGTTCTCGTCGCCGCGTACTGCGCAGCTGACTGCACCAATGCATCCATCGCGGAGCTGTGAGCAGTGGAAACTAGTGACTGCTGCAAATGCTGCATGCGCGGAGCGGGCTCTATCTGAGCCACCGGACGTGCTGGTTCGGGTTCGACGGTCTGTGGAAGCTCGTCGGCAGGCAGTGGCTTGATCTTTTTCATGTGGGCTGGACGAGCTGCTTTCGGTGGCGCTGGCGGCGTCTTTGGTGTTACGGCAACTGTTGCTGGTGGCGCTTGCGAGGTGGCTGTGGTTTGTGGAGACTGCATGGTCGGCGATGGCTCCACTCGTCGCGACTGTGGGCTTGTGTCGCTTATCTGAATACGGCCGACGTTATTTGGCAGCTTAGGCAGTTAATTACCTCTTGCTTCACGACCACGATTTGAGCCTTCTCCGGAGGCTTCCGCATCTCCGACGTTGGAGAGGCCGCTCGGGCAGCTTCCATGACGGAATGCTCCACTTCCGATGCTGTCTCGCTGAGGAGTGGGTCCTGGTCGATCTATAATCGAAGATGGAGGGCCTCTTTGCAGGGCACAAGATGTCTGCTTACCTCTATCTTCACTTTGTTCAGTTGCGTGGTGGCGTGTGCCTTGACCCGCTGCCACAAACCAACGTTCTGCAGCGAATATTGCCACGTGGCCGGTGGACGCTCCTTTGGTCGAGATAAGTCGAACTGACAGTCGAGTAGCGCGGGAGAACTGGTTTCCTGGCGAACCACCGTCGCAACTTGCGGGAAGAGGTACCTAAGTTTCACCTTATTGCGAAACGACTGAAACGGAAGGAGCTTACGGCTTCTGTCCGAAATTGTAGACCATAATTGTGCCGACCTCGGTATTTGTGCCCTTCAGTGCTCTCGCGAAAAGCTTCCTGATGTTCTGCTGCTTCGCGGCCGTCGGGAGGTGCTCCTCCAACATCTGCTCCAGTTGCGGAATCACGTTGGGCCGGTGCTTGTGCTAAAGCAAAAAGTCTGCGATTCAAATGCCAGTGTGGGTTTGAAAAAGTACGCTAACAACGGGCAAGTTACAGTAAAGCCGCACTTATTGCGGTCTTGCAAGTATTACAATACGCGAGGGTTCCACGAGTATTACAGTAAGTTCCGCACTTACAATGTAGTAAAGCACGTGCTCAAAGGAGCGAACGTGCTGCTCCAACTCTTTCTGGCCGTGTGTAACCGAATGCGCGCATAGATTGCAGAAGAAGTCAACGCGGTTTCCGACGCGCCGCTCGATAATTTCGTCCAACGCAAGCTGCGAATACACAAACTCGTACTCCTCCGACGACTTGTTCCACATCCACGCAACCGGCTGAAAGAAAAAAGGTCGTAATTTTAAGCCGTGCCGGACGCTAACCTTTGATTGCGTCTGCGGAAAAGGAGGTATTTTGAAAATCGAAGCTTCACCGGTCTTGTTGTTCTCGTCTAAACACATGTTAGCGTTTATTGGGCGGAACCGACTTACTTATTCGCGTTGAGCGGAGCTCATTGCGCCGGCGCCAGTGACTGCCGGAGAGGAGATGAGCCTTGAGCCGCTGGGCATCATGCATGCTGAATGTTTGGCGGCAGTCCTAAAGCATTACCGTTCATATAAAACTTGGATGTGTTAAATTACCCGACACCACATTAGCAAGCAGTCACCCTTCCCATTGCGAATTTCGATGTTTTCGGAGAGGAGAGCGTCGTTCAAGCGGCAGAAGTCTTTTGCCGCTAAACGTATTCACTCCACCTCGTGGTGGAAGGCCGCTCCTACCGTTGGCGTCGCCGGATAGTTGGTCCACCATTTGTTGAAGAATTACCGCTACTTCCCGGGATGGCCCTGGCTCAGCTTGGGAGAGCTCAAGTAGGCGCATGGGGACGACACCGCAGCAGTTGAGCCTGGTCGCTTCGATTGGGTCGTAGACGCGAATGCGGCTGTCTTTCTCGATGTTGCAGTGCTGGCAATACTGAAAATCGCGCGCAAGAATTCGCAAACCTCTTAAGTCCACTGGTAGTACCTCGAGCAGGATCGCTTTCCGAGCCTCCATATCGGTTTGATCACTGAGCAATGCTATCATATCCGGATTCTTCTTTTCCTGAACGAATGAGATTAGAAAAGGCGTTCACGAAAGCAGGCTAAATCGCATTCTTCATGCGACGCTGATTCGCAAAAGTTACACGCAAAATCATTTATTTTGCCACAAAAGAAACATAACACATGGAAGTGTTGGCGGACCGTATGAGTCAAGTGAAGCTCGATGGAGAATCGGGAAGCGGACTCAATGCCAACCACAAAAGTCGATCGGCATCTCATACGCGCACACGGACATGCTTCAACCGATGGCCAAGGAAGCATCTCAACGACGATGTAGATAGAGTCCGAGAGTGAGTCAAGCATCAAATCCATCGTTTTCCTGGGTTGACATCAACGCGAAGACCGCCAAATGACCACTGACCCACTGGATAAGCACCATCAATGCAGGCTCAACGCGTACGATGTTTGCAAAATGGCCCAGCCTCCTACGCATCACCGAGCTGGAGACGAGTCGGCTACACTGAAACAATGGCTGGCAGCCCCACTCCCACGGACCTATTCATCCATAGCACGCATAATTAATACACTAACACGCAAACTCCGACTATATTTTGCTATAAACCTGTCGAACTTACCAGTGAACGCGTAATGTGGTCGTACGAGCGACAGTGACGGACAACAGCTGCGCCATCGTTGTCCGAATGCGAGGTGAAGCACACGACACAGACGTATTTCCGCTGCAGCGTGTCCCCTACGATGAACTCCACGCCATATTCGCAGTGCGTCTGCACGAGCAGTGGGTCTTCAGTGGATCGTGGGAATTCCACCCATCGCGGTGGGTCTTCCACTGGAAGAGATGGAAGCTGCACGAAGTGATTAACGAAGTGGTTACTGTCTAAATGCGAACAAGGTAATGATGTCATTTCGTAGCCGTACCGAAGGCGAAGGACGAGCGCTTCGCAGACGCATCGAAGTGGTCGTCATGGAAGATGTGCGACTGCCAGTCGTTCTCGTCGTTGATCCGAATGTGCATGCAGCAGTCCTGCAATGGACGAATTACAGTCATTAGGAACTAGACTTGTCTGCGTTCGAATCAAAGAAAAACGCGTCTAGGTAAACAGTTACAGTAATTAAGACCCTCCTTTCACCTTATATAAACGCACTGTAATTTTTATGAGGGCAAAGAGTGCATTTTTGCACTTGCAGTAAAACAGCGACGGGAAATTAAACAGCAACGTTTTCCCACTGACATGCAGAACACAGTAAAAGCGAGACAAATATTACCGTACCTCGCACCAGCGCCACTTCCCACCGCTCATTTCCCGCATGGGCGCCGCGGAACTTCGGAAGTCTCGCATTTCAGGAAATGACGCAGTAGCGACAAGTGCCGGGAAACGGTCCACTTCGAAGTAATGCGCTCCCGATTCCGCCGGTGGTCGCTTGCGCAAAAGGCTCTTGAGAGTCGCATGGCGCTCCGCAACGGCCATTTGCTCGATGTTCAGCAGTAGGCTCGGCGAGAGGCTTCGCTAAAACATGATGCGCGAAAGGCGTCCAAAGTGCAAAAAGTGCACGCTAATCGCGATAACGTGAATACGACAATGCAATACGCACCACATAGCGGACGATGTGGCCCTCCGACGCGAAATGCTCGGCAGCCTCTCCTTTCGGTATTGCGCAAAAGCATAACTTGCAAAAGAACTCGTGTTTTCCTGCAAAGACAAATTAGCCACTATACTTGAACAAAGCAAATGTCAGTGCCTTTGCCAATATACGCAGTCATATTGAATATATGTCAATATGACTGCGCCGAAGGCAGAGTGAGGAAGAAATACCGCGACGAAATTGTTTGTAAACACATTCCGTTAGCACTGTGTATCAAGTGTTTCAGAAATTAGCAATCAAGAACGCAGCTCGGATTACAACTTTGATCAAGGCCACCGAGAGTTAGAGCTACTGTACGCTTCGACGTCTGCGGACGCGCAGAGAAGTCAAGTTATATAGTAAAAAACACGCCGCGCAAATGGCTTACCCAGGTCAATGGCGTAGTCAACACCACAATACGGACCGTAGTAGACGCCATTGCGTTTGCGGAAATCGACCTCGTTCGTCTTCGGAAATCCACGCGGCAGTCCGTCTCGTCGAGTCATGCCCGCTAAAGTGCTAAGGTAGGTAGCTAACAGCGGCAAGCTGCCCTATTTTTATGCAAAAACAATTACCTTCGTTTAGCTCGGCGTGCATAACGGCGAAGATTTGGTGGGTCCAAGTGGACAAGTGCGCATCCCACGACTGTCGGAAGAGATCCGAGCGCTCGTATGCCACGAAGCATTCTCCACAAACCTAAATAAAATGAATGAGTTAAGAACGCGTTAGTTAACGTAAAGGGCTAGGAGAGGTTTGTCGATACGCCCGAGCTTTATCTCACCTTGCAGTGGACAATCTGGTGGTTGTCCGAGAGCGCTTCTTCCGAGTGCATCTGCGGCCATTGCTCCTCCTTCAGGCCGAGCTTGTCCAACGCCCATACGCACGTCCGATCAGGATCCTCGTAGACCTTTACCGGAAGCATTCCCTTCGCAGCGTGGATGACGTCCAAGACGGCTTGATGGACAATTAGCGAGTGGATGGACGGATCAGCGGTGCTCTGCTTGTCCACAACGCTCTCGTATTTATCGCCGTGGAAGGCTTTCTAAAGTGCACATTGAAAAGAACTTAGTATGAAGAGTGCCTTACCAGATAGCTAAGCTTGTGTGACGTTGAGTGGACATGCCCATCCGCGCTGTCCATGCTTGAGCTAGCGACATTGCATACCGTGCAGAGCCAATACGGAGAAGTGGAAAGGTTGAAGCGGAGCTCTAACAGGCATTCGAGACCTGAAAAATGCAAATTGCTCTTCATACAGTGGACATGCGCTGAATGTAAACAACTACCACTAGAGAAGAACTTATCCGGGATAAATCTAGTAAACAGGAGCTACTGCATAAGAGCTTAACTGGTTGAGAACGCATAGTGGACAAATATTTCAAAGTGGGTAACGTCTACGTAAATTAGCTAAGATGCTAGCCACGCGTACTTCCTCAAAATTACTGACCCAGAAGAATGCCCTGCAAAGCGTTGCAGAACTTGCAGAGTTGGCTACTGAAAATACTGTGCAAGTGATGACGTACCTGCAACCGGCACATTTGCACGGTAGTAGCGCTCCAGGAGCACCGACGACGCCTTGCTGCTGACGAAGCCGGGAAGATCCTCCGTGACGAACCTGTGGACGATAGACTTCTGAAACACAATAATGTGATAACAAGAAAATTTGACAGCCATGTCAAGCTGCTTTTGCGAACGTTTCTGCATACCTTTTTGTGTGCTGGCTCCTGCTCATGCGCCTGGCATTCTACCATTGAACCAAAGTGGAGCTGGCAAACCTGAAAACGGGACTCGAACTCAGCTTCCCTTTTCTGCAAATTACCTCGCATTTCGTCGAGGTCGTCTCTGTCGTCACCATTCTTGTCGCATTCTAAACAAGTTAGTTAAAGGGCGTTCCGACATACGTTTGCAAGTGCGCAAAAATGCAAACACGCAGTGCAAGCAAAACAACCTTCGAGACACCTTAGCGCGAGTTATAGTGGACGAGTTATAGGGGCTGCAAAACACAAAACACTATGCCCTGCAGTAGGCTCTGAAAATGGTGTATTTTGCTAGAAAGCAGACAGAAAAATGCACGCACATTGCGCAGGTAGACAATGCCACCGGCAGTCAACTCGGTCTTGTAAATTTGCGAAACTCTCCAGACATTTTTTGCCACGTTAAAACGTGTAACCAGTCAATAGTGTTGCGCTGGGCCGGGAATGCGTCGGTGGCTGCGGCGGCCTGATGCGGAGTCATTATTCGCTACGAACGCTTTGGCGTTCCGTCCGCCACCAGTGCGGGGTGGGCTATGCGGGGTCTCGCCGGGTGCTAGTGTAAAATGTGCGCTTGAACAATACGGATCGGCAAGCACACGTGAAATACAACGATGCTGACTGAATCTTGCTGCACAGGTAGTCAGGCTCTGTCTCTTCGACGTTGAGGGCCTATGAAAGTAGGAGACTCTGAAGTAAGTAAAGGTGAAAAGAGGAAGGCGGCAACTTTCCCTTTCGCCAAATTGGGAAGACTAGTAGAGTTCGGCGTCCGTACCAAGGTACGGGCCAAACCCGTACCCGTACCCGCATTCTACGGCACGCTAACACGGCACGGGAGGGTCCACCACGGGTAGGAGCACGGCACGGGTGCCAAAAACAAGCCGTGTTTTGCCTAGCCGTGCCAACCCAAACAGTGTTTTATGCCGTGTCAATATAACGGCTCGGCATTCTTGGGTCCACCACGGCACGGCTACATGGCACCACGGGTACGGGTACGGCACGGGTGGGTCTACCACGGGTACGGGTACGGCACGGGGTACCAGCGCCGATCTCTAAAGACTAGTGCGTTATGCCGCTTTACTGTAGCTGCTCGTTTACTGTAACTGACGGTGCTACAGTAAGAGCAGGTGCTGAGCAACCGCAAGGTTCCGGCTGGCGAGGTACAGTAAATGTTACTGAAGTACATAGTTGCGCATTACTGTCATTACCTAGTGTGACAGACTACATGTCGCGCCTTAATGTAGGGGAAGAGGAGCAGGAGAAGTCAAGAGGAGCAGAACCAGCCAATAGGAGAGCAGCAGGAGCCGGAAAGGAAAAAAAAGACCTACAACGACTGTGACGGCAGCATCCCACTGCCGGCAGCATAAAGATACCAATTTGCCAGTTGCGCACATAAAGTAACCTTTATTCATTGCGTTCTTTTGCAGCAAGATTTTATCAGTTCATCAGACTGTCTCCTCGAAGACGCAAACTTAAGCCTGGGCGAGCACGTCGGCGCTCCTCTTGCGCTTGGCCTCGCCCGGCGGCACCGGCGTGTCGGTGCGGCAAAGTCCCGTCTTCGTGTCGCAAAGCGAATTCGCATACGTCGTACAGTCTGCGTCAGCCTTGCAAGCGGTACCGGCTTCACAGATGCGGTCTTCGGGGAACGAGCTAAATGCGGCTTGGGCAACTTGAAGGCCTCGGCTGGGGAACCTACTTGGCAAGGTACAGACAGACGACCTCCGTACCGGTGAAGGATCCGGCACATTTCTGAACGGCGCAGCCGAGAGCGGTGGCGCGGCCGAAGAGAACCTGAATTTTACGGGACTTGAAATATTAACGAAAAATAATGTTTTGCCTACTCCTGCTGATTGTTAATTTCCGATTTCATCGATTTGCGATTCCATCGACCTCCTCCCGAACCTCATTGAAATATTTTTATGAATTTTTAACGTTTTCTTAGTTTTTGAAAATCACATAATTTTAAATATTTAACTTTAATTAATTCTGTTATCGATTACTAATATTTATCATATTTTTGGATTTTACTTATTGATTAAAGTAAGAAAAAAATAAATAACTTTAATAAAAAAATAATTTTACCACGATTTTGGCACTTAATCGATTTAAAAAGAGCACCGTTTCGTGTGACATTAATTTGCAGTGGAAAAATAGTCACCTCATTTTAGCATATCCAAAAATTTGTCGGATTACCTGTCCTGCACGAATGCGTCCGTCCCGGACACCGTCGATTTGAGCCACGTCGCCAAAGAAGAATTCCAGTGCTTTCAGAATGATCTCCACATTAGTCAGCTCCGTTCCGTCCACAGGGCTGTAGTAAAAGACGAGTTCGCCGTGCTTCGCGGTTGAGTTGCGCGGGCCGAGTGCGCACTTGGATGCCTTCGAAAAGGCCTGCTTTTCCAAGGAGCAGTCGTATTTCTAAAAATTCTTACATTTAAAATGTTGTTTATACAATTTAAAATGCATTAAAACACTAATTTAAATTAAATAATTAAAATATTGAAGTCAATTATATAATGTTTAATCTTAACATTGTTACAAATAATAATAGAAAATAAATAAATAAAGTAAAAATTAGATAAAATTTAAAATACATTTAAACGTGTAATTATAAATCACAGTGCAAAATCATTCGTGGCCCACCACTTCTGGCGCCTGCCAAAACCTTTGACCCCCTATCTACACGGAAATACTGGAGGCGTACATGGAAATCATGGAAGCGCTTCTTGGAAATCCTGGCCGGACACTTTTAGAGGAAACGTACCAAGTGATAGACGTTCTGGCAGGTCGCCAGCGTTCCGCACTTTCCCGGCTCGTGACCGTTGACGAGGTTCTCGCGATGCTGGTTGTGCCAGTCCTGGAAGATCTGCCGCTCGTAGTCCGTCATGTCCGAGTCACCACCCAGGTCCTCGCACTCGAAGACCGACGAGGTCACCGTCGCGACGGAGGTCCGCTGGATGAAGGCGGCCAGGAAGAGGAGGAGGAGGGAAGTGGTCGTCATTGCGTATACCTGGAAATGTGGCTGGTAACTCATGGGTGGCTGAAGAGCATACGAAAGCACACCGAGAACAAATGCCCTCCACGCCATGGAACATGAACCGCATGGGCCGTTAACCGTGCCGTGCTGACTGTCACCGTGCCGTGCTACCATTACCATGCCGTCAAAAACAGTGGACTAGACGCGGCATCCCCCCGTACCGTACTCCGTACCGTACTGACCACCCCGTACCGTACTCCGTGCCGCAGAACACGGCACGGCCCATATTAAAGTCGTACTACGGCCCGTACTAGTGGCATTTTAGCCAGAGAATGATGCCGTGCCGTACTCCGTACTGCGCCGGTACGGTACGGTACGGAAGCCCTACTGGACGTGCGCGGTACCATATCCCGTACCGTAGAATACGGTGCGCAGTACGGTACGGTGCGGAACACGGTACGGGCGTCTAAGCGTAAAAACAGCACCGAAAGGCACGGCACAGAAATAGCAGAATTTTCGAACTTTGCCGTGAACCGTGGCGTAAAATGAAACGGGACAACGTCAGGTCAGCGCGGGCCGGCATGAATGCATCAGATGCGAGTGAAGCAGCCTTTTAACGGCAAATGAGCTCAAACAAGAAAAAGAGTGTCGCCTATGGCCCACCACCTGATGCGCTACCGTCTCGCTATTCCACTTCCGGCAATGCGAACGCGGTTTTATACCACGCACGCCTTCGAAGTGCCTACAAACCATGTGGGATAGCGCAGTGCTCGCATAATCCTCCCCGCTGCGGTGGTGGGGCGTTGAAAGTAGGCGTACGCATTTGCATGAAATGCGTGGAGGACCTCCCGTGAAGATCACGATACAGGGATTTAGAGTTCGCCGTGTGGCAAGGGACGACGTGCGGAGAAAATGCGCCCACGCGTTTAAAAACTGAGGGCCGAGCTAACACAGGTTGATCCGTTAAGGGGTTACTCGAAATGGGCTGGAAGCATAGTCTTGTCCTGGTCCGGAAGCTCGTCCTCGTCACGTCCGGGACGAGGACGAGGACGAGGTTTCCGGGAGAGGAGGACGAGGGACGAGGACGAGGTTGAAAATTCGTCCGGAAGAGAGATGATGACGAGGTCTTTCGTCCGGACGAGGAAAGGACGAACTTAAACCGCGTGCGGCATCGATTTTTGGCCATTTTATTTATGAGTGTTCAACGCACTCTAAGCAAATAGGTAGTCTAGTTGTTGTTTTTGCTGCTTTTTAACAAAATTTCTAGCGTTTTCGAAGATTATTAAGTTCGTTCCCAGATGAGGACGAGGACGAACACTAGGTTGAATTTTCATCCGGACGAGGGATGAGGACGAGGAAGAGGTTGAAAATTTTGCCCGGATGAGGACGTGGACGAGTACGAGGTTTTTGGACGAAGGCAAAACTATGGCTGGAAGCTATGCTGCATTCCGAAGGTGCGTTCTATTCTGAAGTCTGAATGGGAATCCTGAAAATTCGGACCTTCGAACCTGAAAAAAGCGGGCGCAACTTAAAGTTAACAACTCGTACTTGAAAATCTTACGAGCGCGTTAAAATTTGCGTTAGCGTCAGGCCAATATACCCAGTCATTTGAATTTTGACCTCTGAAATCGCCCAGTTTATTGTGAGTTCTGAACAGGAAAGTGAACCGGACTTCAGAATAGCGCAGTCTGAACAAAATTACGAAGAACCGAGATCTGCATTATTCGAAGAACGCCCGCCGCAGGGGACCCCGTCTAAGATAGGCGTAAACTTGGCAAAATCTGACGGAAATTGGCGGCACTTTACGTCGGCCATTTTACTAATTGCTAAAGTCGGGATTCAGACCAATTCTTTTGACTTCTGAAGTTAACGTACGCCTGACGTTGTCTTCGTTCCGTGCTGCCTTTCTGCCGTTCGTACTCTGCGTACGTACCGTTGTCCAGGTCAACGGTGTTCTTCATCTGTTCCGTTCGTGTCTGCCTTGTACTATTTTCATGCACGCTATTATTGTTCTTCATGTATTATTTCACCACGTTGTCAGGTTTGCTTCGCCGCCGCCGCCGCCTTAATGTTTTCCGTTCCATTCTGTACCGGCCATCTTCTACCGCTGCGATCCGCTTGAGTCCATTTCCGTTCTCCGTTCATTCCATTCGGCACATTGGTCCTGTAAGGCCGTATTTTTCTGTTCCAATGGCATGTTAGGGAATGACCGCTAACGCAGACCTTAGGCCGCTAATTAGAACATGCATTTAACGAACAATTTAAGCACATCTTGTACTTTGTGCTGGTCGAGTAAACACCCCTCGGAAAGCATCCTTCGCGTCCGTAATTTATCACCTTTCCGATTTCGCAGCGTCGGCTGCAGACCTCCTCGGTCGCCGCCGGGTGCCCTTTAACCATGTCGTTTGCACGTATTTTGCCTCCGCCGCCGCCAGCCGGGCGGCCGCCGCGTCCTCCTCAGACGACCGCCACCGACCTCTGCAACGTTATCAGCTTCGCTGATAAGCGGCGCGGTGCAGCGCCGCACCGCGACGCTCCGTGATCGATGGAATCAGTCCCGACGCCGTGTCGTTGACGCAGCCACCTCGCTGCCTCGATTTCCCGCAGGAAACGGGAAGACGCATAAGGTGCTTCCCTCAAAATACATTCCCAGCGTTGTTTTCCCGAATTTCCTGTTGACTTCCCACAAGGAAGGCTAAACTTCCCTCAATTCCTGCCTCAAAAGTGCCTCCGGCCAGTGTCTTCAACAACGCTGACCTCGGAAATATTCCAGCAAAGTCTGTCGTTGCGCCACAATGAACCAGGTCATGCTGCAGCTGACCCTGGCCATCGCGATGTTCACCACGACGGTGGTCGTCGGCCTCCTCCCGCTTAAGGTAAACAAAGCTTGCTGGCATGTACCATATGACCGATGGCAAACATAATGCTTTGTGAATTCATGGCGGAAGAGAGAGCAGCGAAATAGAGATAAACAGAACCACAGATGGGGGGATAATTCAACTGTAGGAAAACGCATGCAACATGCCATGCCTTCGGCATGCAAGCATGCAGTCATGCGTACCATGTGGGAGTCGCATGGAGAAGTATGCACTTTGAAAGTTTGAAGCTAATTTATTTTATCCGCATTTTTGGAGCTTAGAGGGTTCATGAATTGAGATGCGTGTTCAGATTCTTGCTGTCTTACCCAGGCATCCGTCCGTGACATGCTATGCAAGTCATGCGCGTAGCTCGTGGTAGGATTAAGCATGCAGTTAGTCACATGCAAAGCACGAAACGTTGGGTACCAACCAGGGATGCGGGTCTCGGTCTCGGTCTCGGTCTCGAAAACCGAGACTCTCGGGGAGTATGGTCTCGGTCTCGGTCTCGGTCTCGGTCATGAGCAATTGCGCCCGCATTTAGCTTTTTCGATTAAAATATTTCAATGTTTTTGCCAAAAATTCGACAAATCTTCATGCAAAGGCTGACAAATTCCAGCTCAAACCAATTAAAACGTGCCCAGCTAGTGAGTAATATTGCTTTTGCGCAGTTTATCCTTGAATTTTACTGAAGCTAGCTGCTGCACTGCGCTTTGCGCGCGCGGATTGCATGTACCAAGCAGATAAATTATGTGTCATGGCGCTACGGCATGCATCGAGTGTTCCAAGCTCCGTGCGTCGGAATATTATTTAAAGTTTAGCGCAAAAGCCGAAATTTGTACATGTTTGTACGTGACTTTGCTCGGACTAAACGCGTAAGGGCCCCCCTTTGCCCCCCTCCCCCACCCTCTCACGAGGGATTTCGTCCTAGCTACGCCTTTCCTCCATGCTTGAAACCCCCTAGTGGGACATGTTTGCAGAATATTTTATTCGGCTAAAAATGGGCATTTTTGGCGTGCAGTACGGTACGGAATACGGCGCCGTACTGGGGGTCATGCCGTACCGTACTCCGTACCGTACCAGTACGGTACGGTACGGAAACCCGTACTGAGCCAGAGCCGTACCGTACTCCGTACCGTAGAATACGGCACGCAGTACGGTACGGTACGGAATACGGTACGGTCGTCCAACTATATAACGGGCTAGAACCAGAACGAGGTTCAAAACAGGTCTGGGTGCATTTTTAGCGACCAAGACCAACCCCAGGACCACAGGATAGGACTAGTATCAGGACCAGGACCTTCGCAGTCCTGACACACACATCCTTGAAAAGACGCAGGACTGAATGTCCGCCCGACTAAAGGGCTTTGTCCGTCACATTTGACACGCAACTTTTAGCTTCAAAAGCCGGGCCTGAAGAAGTCTCGCCTCCAGAGCCTGCTCTCGTGCTTCGCGGGAGGCGTCTTCCTCGGGACGTCATTCCTGGATATCTTCCCGCATGTCAAGTAACTCACGGTCTTCCCGTTGTTGAGGTAACTTACGCGTTTAGCGAAACCTACGCTCGTCTCCGAGAACGCATGGGACTGGAAATGTCGTATCCGTTTCCGGAGCTCTTTTGCTGCCTGGGCTTCTTCCTGGTCTACCTCCTGGAGGAGGTCACGCTCAAGATTTTCGGCGGCCATGGGCACGGTCATGGCGACGAAGACAAGTAAGTAGCCGCTAAGCCGAAAAGTCGCTTATGACAAAGCGTATAATAGACGGAAAACCATCTGTAAGCCGAAACACGAAAAATGAATTTGGGTGCAGCCTTTCCCGGGTTACTGCTTATGGCCTGCGCACTCCCTCCTATCAGCTCACCTGCGCTGTTTCTGGTGTAGCTCTGACCTCTGGCTCATTCTGAGCTCAGTCTACTTCATAGCGGGGCTGGGCAGGTCCTCCTCAGGGCTGGGCACTTTTAAAATTTAAACCGATACCGATATCGATAGTCGGAAAACTAACCGATACCGATACCTCCAAAATGACCCGATAGTATCGGAAAACCGATACCGATACTTCACCAACTTTATTTTTCAACAGGCAATCAACATTGAAGGCACTTGAAGGTGCCCAGTGCCAGGGGCATAAACTGCATGTGAAGTTGAAGGTTCGCCGCAGGCGAAACCCGCGAATTTTGGTAAAAATTCAACAATCGTAGTAAAAAATTCGCCCGGGTGGCGCCTATCGGCGCTGTCTCTAAGTATCGGTTTTTCGACCGATACCGATACCGATACCTCCAAAATGAACCGATAGTATCGGAAAACCGATACCGATACCTGGTATCGGTCCCAGCCCTGGTCCTCCTCAGGGCCAGGTCCCGGTCGTAGGCCTGGCCGTCGAAAATTACATTGGGCTGGGCATGTTCCTGACACTAGTCCTGCTACTGCGGTGCCGGGGGCCTAGGTCCTGGTCTGGTACAATCGGCAAAAATAAATCATTGCCAAAGACATGAATTTTTCTCTCATTCGGCGTATGTCTTTCAGCAAGTACGCCAGTGTCAGTCAGGAGGCGGATAATGAGAAGCCGGGCAAGATCGCTCACGTCAGACACGACACCGACGTGGAGGATCGCCGCGAGGAGAAGGAGAATGGCCGACTGTCGCGCAGTTCTATGCACGGTTCGCACCAGGTCGTAGCCAATACGCATGAGTAAGTGAGTGACGCCGAGGAGACCTAGCCAGAACGCTTGTACTCGTCAGGTTATTCGTGGAGGAGTATGCGAACGCTCAGAGTTCTACCGACGACGAGGGAGGCCTGCTGAGGTCGATCACGTTCGCCGCGGCGATATCCTTCCATTCGGTGAGTGGACTTGATGCGCGATGCCACGCATCACAGCTGGAGAGGACGAGCTGGACCTGGTTCTGCACGGTACCGACCAGAAAAGACTTCACTATGCGGCCAGTCCGACCTGAACACCGTGCGGCACAGTATAGCAGGCCACGATCCACTAACTCCGTACCGTACTGACCACCACGTACCCTACTCCGTACCGTAGAGTACGGTACGGCCAACATTAAAGCCGTACTACGACCTACAGTGCATTTTTAGCCATAAAATTATGCCGTACCGTGCTCCGTACTGTGCCAGTACGTTACGAAAATTCGTACTGGACCTGCGACGTACCGTACCCTGTACAGTATAACACAGTACGCAGTACGGTAGGATACAGAATACGGTACGGGAATCTAAAATATATTCTAATGCGAACATCAGTATCTATACATTGATGCATTCAAGAATATGAAAACTGTAACAAATTTCAGATCCTCGAGGGCTTCGCGCTCGGCATCCAGGAGAACATCACCGGCATCGTGACCCTCTTCATTTCGCTGCTCTTCGACAAGGGCATTGAGGCGTTCAGCGTCGGCCTCCAGATCAGTCGGTCCAACCGAAAGCGAGTGATGTTTGTCGTCATTACGATCATCACGTACGCGCTGATGACGCCCGTCGGGGCAATGATCGGCGTCGCGCTTCAGGTGACCGGTTTAACTTATGCATGCCGGCGAAAAATTAGGCACCTGTTGGTGGATTAAAACCAATGTTTTCTATTTCTAATTTAAAAATATTGTTATTCAATTTAATAATTTAAATCATATTTTTAATATAAATCAATTAAATCGTTTAATTATTATTTACTATTTAAAAAAATTTATTTTTGTGTAATTTAGTCCTGGCTTTTGCATTAAATTCCACGCGTTTCAGGAGGTCGACATGGACGCGAACCTCAAGGACGCGGTGATGGTCGTGCTGGAGGGTCTGGCGGGCGGCACCTTCGTCTACATCACCTTCTTCGAGGTGCTCTCGCAGGAGCGGGAGAACGACGTCTCCAACCTCTACCAGCTCGCCGCCATCGTCTGCGGCTTTTCCGTGATCGCTTCCCTCCAGGCGAATGAACATTTCGAAATCTTATTTGCATAAAGGACTCGTATTTGCGTATTGTTGATCCTTTTCCCGTCGTACTGACGTTTTTTGCGCAGTCTATAGTGGCTGGTGCCCTTGCTGGCCTTCTTCGCGGGCATGCCTGATGTTTAGGCTCACTTTAAGGGTTTACACAGATCTTGCAAGACGCTACGTCATTTTTTTACTTAGCCTTGCCCGAACCTTACTTAGACCAATGCTCAAAGACAGAAATCATCTTCAAGAACTAAATAACTCCCTGACTTAACGGTTGACTTAAGCCTTTCGGCTTGACATGAAGCGCTTGACATTCTTCCCTGGATCGAACTTTGGCAGGGCTTCCCGTTTAAGTCTAGTCTTAGGTCTGATTTGTTTCTTAGACGCAGTATAAAAGAAAGCTTCTGCCGTCTACGAAAGTCAATTTCAGGTGAAGCTGTCAGTAGCAACTCTATTCCAAATGTGCATGATACCTACGCGTGATAGTATTGGGACCAATAAACTAACGCTCAAGCTTTACGCGGATCCCACTGCGTATAGTAATCAGTGGGTAGCTTGGGACAGAAATTTAAACAATGTATTTCCTCTAAAATCCCTCAGGCTTACGCATGGAAAGTATTTTCAGCTGATTTGCCAGGCAATAACGTTTTGCACCGAAACGGCCGTTATCGAACTGACACTTCCCGAATAACCCTTGTTCTTGGTAGCGTTACCAAACCATGTGTTACCCTTTGTTGAACGACAAACTTGTGGCATAACTCTTTCTTGAAGCATGCGGGGTCGGAACGTTAGCGTTCAAGCGAACGACGCGCCAAGACCCCACAGTCGCCTCGAGTCTCACAAAGCTTCGACGTCGGCTAGTGGGTGCGCTTTTTCACCGTCAGACCTACTAATTTGCAAGGTTTTTTTCCATGGCTTCAGCTCACCTAATTTATCAACAAAATTATCTCTATTTTTCATAGGAAGCTAGCAAAATTTTAGACGCGGTTTCATTCGAAGCAGGTGAATATTCGATGATGTTTAAGTTATTCTGCCAGTCCGAACAACAAGCACAGCATAGCGGTGTCAAGAAAAAGTTTCTCGTTAAGAGAATATCATCACGCTTCTAGCTCGCGTAAGTTCCATGTGAGAGACCCAAAGCTCGTTAAGAAACGAATCAATATTCTGTCAATGCCATTTCATGGTCATTAACTGGGATTAGTCGTCCAGCATGCGTCATTCTGTCTTTCTCTTTGGGATCTCGCGGGTTCACTGCGTTCGTGTATTGCGTACGCATAAAATACGTGCCTTTTAGAGATTCTCATGCACGAGACGAGTGAACGCGCGACGGACGAATCGGAGGACGGCAGAGCAGCTTCGACGTCGAATCGCTGCCCTCCTGCAAGCTCTCCACGCAACGAGAAGTGCAGCGCTGCCGCTTCAGTAGAGCCTTCAACGGCATGCACGGCTGACGCCCGTCCAAGCGGCAAGACCACAGAAGAGGTAATTTTTGAGAGCCGTTACCACAGTGTTCAAGGGTGTCCTAGGCTGAGGCTGCCTGTAGATCCGATAAGCACCGACTTAAATCCGCGGGAAGTGCGGAACCTAGACCATTCTCGTCTCAGCTTGGAATCATCCAGAAGAGGCTGCTGAAGACTAGAAATAGTCGGACCCCCTCCCGTGCCGTGAGCCGATCCGTGTTGAGACATTTACTGCCGGCCCGTGTTTTGACTGTTTCCCAGCCGTTGCACTAAATCGGCATAAAAACGGGCCGGAATGGCACGGAAAACGGCAAAAACATGGAGCCATGCCGTGGCACGACCCATGCCGTGGCACGACCCATGCCGAGACCCCCCCCCCCCCCCGTGCCGACCGGAACCGTGGTCCGTTCCCATGCTTGCCCGTCCCGTGCCGCTTTTTTTCTCGTCAAACGGCATGGAATGACGCGGCAATGCGGTACGGCGGCGAACACTACAAAAGCATGCGTCCCCTAGGCTCAACGTCAGACGATTCCAGCTCCCGGAAGACGTTCCACGCCTCGTCGAAAAGCGCCGACTTCCGTTGATCGCGAAGCACTTCGACGGGCATCCCCTACTGAACGGAGCCCTGCGCGTGGCACGTGATATCGAGGAAGGACGACTCGAAAGTAAGTCGTTTCATTCTGAGTGTGTTAAGCCCAGATACAGAGATGATGTGACGTACCGTGCCGCACTCCGTGCCGTACCGTCTCGTAGTAATAACGGCACAAACGACGGTACCGGCGGTGTCACGGAACTCCTATTCCGACTTCCGACATTTTTTTGCGTCCCGAATTCCTAGTTCCGACAAAAGGGGACTCCTTTCGAATTGCGGCTTCCGACAAACAGCCCGAATTTATAATCCGAAATCTCCTTTTGGTGGACGCAAACTAAAATAAAATTAAGTTGCACCGCATGCATTGCACCGTTAAGGCATTCATCGTATGCTCATAAACTGCGTTCAGAAGTCCACGACCGCCTCGCGTACCTGTACGAATTCGCGGACGGCGTCCTCAACACGGGCCACTACGCGGACGTGGAGGACCGGTTTCGACTCTTCTACGCGTACGTCTGCACGCTCAAGGCCCGTCTGCTGTACGAACAAGGCGACTTCAAGGTGGGCACAATCCCTAGAGCTACCTATGAGAGGACTCCTTGTGGAATTCTGGACTGCTCCACGGGGACGGTAAGGTCCGGAAATTCACGGGATGCGAAATGCATGCCCCCACTAGCGCTTATAATCCAGTAGCGGAGGACAAGAGAGGCCTCATTTACGACGTGATGAGTAGCCCCCCCCCCCCGTATTCTTGTGCGCCAGCGAATTTCGTAGAACCTTTGGCAGTTACGTAGCGACTGAAGCGGATCTCTCAAACACGAATCGGTTCTCCTAGTAAAATTTGGCTTTCATCCGTGCATGGCCTGATTTCAGAGGGGTTTACTGGAACAATTCGAGGCACAGACCCATGTTCCTCTCTTCGTTGGTGCGTGTGTTTTGAAGACCCCTCAGGATACGAACAGGACATATTCAGAGTATGCGCTGATGTGAAGCTGTACGAGAGCACTTACGACGTATTTTTGGATTGGGTGACGGGAAAAAACGTCGCAAGGAACATATTCCCCGTTTAACGGAACTTTGAGGGGTCTTTATGGTGATAAGGTTGTGGGTACCCGCAAAGCTGGCTACGTCCATGCCCCGTTGTTATGCAACTTCAGTAGTCTGACCTCGACCGGTTTTGCTAAGACACATTTTCAGGGTGCTCTGAGAGCGTGCGACGACGGCCTGCTGAAGGGCAACGACCTCGAGGACGGTACGCTGGCGCGATTCGCTTCGTTCTTGTGCCGCCACCGACTTCCCGCCCCTCCTTCGCTCCACATGAGCCCCGAGGACGTACGTCGTCGACACCCTTCAACACTCTAGCAGTCACTCTTAGGTCTCGCTGGACCCTCCGAAGGCGCTGCCGACCTCGACCACGATACCTCTTCTGACGATGCCATCGATGGAGGTCTTCTTCGAGCGCTTCTTCAGCCCACAAAGACCGGTCGTTATCCGCGGAATGGTGGCCGAATGGCCCGCGTTCGAGAAATGGAGGTATGGAATGTTCAGCAGCATATTGCTCAAAATTTAATTTTTGATTTTTTAAATTCTAAATTTGCGTTTAAAAATATTTTAATTTAATTTAAATTTAAAACTATGTTTGAATTAAATTTAAAGTTTTATTTTGCAATATTTAGCAGGATTTGCTAAAAGAATTTGGCACCGTTTTCACACAAAAATAAAATTTTTTGGTTTGTCGGGATTACCGCCTTTTGTTCTTAGCCCTTCTACATGCTCATATTTTATTTCAGCTTCGATTACTTCAACTCAACGTGCGGACATCGAACGGTGCCGGTGGAACTGGGCCGAAAGTACACCGACGAGGAGTGGCGGCAAGAGCTGATGACGTTCCACGAGTACCTTGCGAGATACGTCAGCCCACCGGAAGGGGAAGAGGTACACAAAAAATTTTTAAATTTAATTAGATTTTTTACCATCTACTATTATGAAATTTTGGAAAATGACGAATGTGGACAATAATTCGGCTATTTTGAAAGTAAACATTATTTTAAAATTATTATTTATTTATGTTAGTATTTATAATTTCTGTTCAACAATTTAATCCTATGATTTTATTTATTTATTCCTATTATTTCGCGAATTAACAAATACTATTTTTGCCCCATAAAAGTTTACTCTGCCTTTCCTGTTTTGTGCATTTTTATTTGATTTTTTTCAGCCGACCGAGCCCGGCTACCTGGCGCAGCACCGACTTCCCGACCAGGTCCCGGAGCTGCTCGACGACATCGTCATTCCCGACTATTGCGCATTCGCCGAGGGCGGTCTCGACGAGGACAAGATCACCCTCAACATGTTCGTCGGTCCCGCGGGAACGGTCTCCCCACTTCATACGGATCCGAGGCATAACTTCTTCTGCCAGGTATGGCTTAATTAAGCGTGGCTCAAAAGTTCTTAAAATTATTCTAATTTTTAATAATAATATTTTTTCTAAATTCTAAAATTCCAAAAATAATTAATTCTAATTTTATTACTAAAATAATATTTACTAAAAATAATTTTAAAAAACGATGGGAACACGCTCGTGAGCCCGAACGGAGGCGTGAAAAAAATTTCGCAGCCAGCAGGATTCGAACCTGCGCGGGCAAAGCCCATCAGATTTCGAGTCTGACTCCTTAACCGCTCGGACATAGCTGCTGACGGCAAGTGGCCGACGGCAGCCGCTCGCATGCTTCCCTAGCGTCCCGCTTTTAGCATCCTCGTTCTCCTGGGCATCTTGTCTAGCTTATTAAATCACTCGCTAAAAAGGAGCACGACCAACTGGAAGTGTTTTAGATCCGACCCATAGCGATTAGGAAATCCCAGAGCATGGGCCTCACATGAACGTGTATGCAATCAAAAACCGAAAGAACGTGAAATCAGTGAATGGCAAGGGAAAGGTTTTGCCTGAATTTTGTTAGACTGAGGGAATAGCGGAAATCTACTAAAATAAAATTTAAACGTTTAAACTTTTATTAGATTCTTTGGCGAAAATCTGCTAAATTCAGTAGCAAATGGAGGTAATTTTGCAAGCTTTCTTAATTTATTTACGTAGCCATGCAAAACTCAGAACAAAGTTGCTAGCAAAAACACTGTCTATTTTTGATATTTTGCGAGAAACTGCGATTCGGATTGTCATTCGCAAGTTTTTATGCGTCTTGCAGTTTTTTACAAACATTTCGCTAAACCTTACCGACGGCTAGCATGGATCATAACCTCCTCTAATCTTCAGGTTCGCGGTCGGAAATTCGTGCGCCTCATCAACCCGTCGTTCCGGCAGAAGCTCTACCTCTTCGAGGACCTCATGCGGAAGAACACGAGTCAGGTGGACGTAGAGGTGCCCGACCTCGGCCAGTTCCCGGACTTCGCAACCGTCCAATGCGAGGACTTCGTCATGGAGGCGGGCGACTGCCTCTTCATTCCCAAGGGCTACTTCCACCACGTCCGATCGCTCGAGAAGAGCATCTCAGTCTCGATTTGGTTCGGAGTGCCTTAGAATGTTCTGCATGTTACGGCAATAAACTGCTTTGTGCGACGTGCTGTTAAATTCGAGCGAGCGTAAAAGCAATTGAGGACGATTTGTCAAAAAAGCAGCTTCGAACTTTTGCCGGATTTTCCTTTGTGAGATGTCTTATCTTAGGAGTTTAGGCTAGACTTAGAAGCATCCCTTTATTGTCTATCACGAAAGTCTGGCCACGAGTTGCTTCGGAGGAGCCGACGAGATCCCGGATAGAGGTGTCCGCCGAACGTGTTCCAAACACAACTGAGGCCAATTCGGCAGGCCCCCCTTATGAACGAGGTGTTCTCGGAGATTCGAGTCCAGTGACACACTACACAGAGTTCATGCGAACAACAGCATCGTTCAAACCAAGCGGATGACACTTTAATGGGTGCCGGTCTATTTTGGAGGTCAGCGTAAAATACCGGGAAAAAGTTACCTCGGCTAATTATCCTTGTGAACCGTCGGCATAGAAGACCTTGAAGGCGTATTGTGAAAAAGTTGAAGGCGGCGTTTTCGGTGCGTACACGGCATTGTCTTACGGAATACCTGAGAATGAATTGATTCGTGCGCATCGAAGGGTCCGTCTTTGGTAGGAGCTACCCATCGTCATCAGACGGGACGATCCTATCCGTCCGTCTGGACCAGTGCAAGATCAGCAAAGGTCAGTCCTAAAGTACAAAGGAGAAGACGTTTGTTGCTAAGACGCGGCGAGCAGCGAATCCTATGAAGGAATCCTCTTTACTTAATTTATGGAGTATCGGAATTCTAAGATTGCGAGAGTACCGTCATTAGTACGGGCTCTGCTAGTAATAGTAAGACGCTATAGCCTACTCTGACGCTGCTATGCGTACCAATCTGAATTCGCTTACTGCAATTCTCTGAACTATCGTCCCTTCTCGCGTGCCCTCGTTAGCCGATGATTGGCCGGTTTTCTGCTTCGGTCGTCGAGAATTCTCCGAACTAAATCCGCTTCTTAGCCAGGAAAAGGGGCGCGCTCGGCTCTGAAAACATCGCTCCGGGCGATCCCGCCGCGCGGTCGTCCCGTTCGAGAATGTGCGACCGCCGCGCTGCACGGCTGGCGCGTTCAACCTAAGAGTTCGCAGCGCCGCCGCCGCGCCGCAAATGGTCAAACCACGGTTGACCTTGACAATGACCACAGGCAGCTTTTCCATTTCAGTGAGCTGCAAGCGAAGCGGGCTCAAACCAGCGGGCCATTTGCGGCGCGGCGGCGGCACCGTGAACCACTTGTATAATCGTGAACCTAGCCTGAACCGCCCACTTGCGAGGCATAGCGCTATTTAAGCCGTCCCACGAGGCCATCGGTACGATCACCTCCTCGTAGTTGGAAGTAGCAATGAAGCTCCTCAGCGTTCTCCTCCTCCTGGCGGTCGTCGCACACGTCTTTGCATCGGTAGCAGAAACTAAGCGGTCGGACGACCTGGCGGTAGTGGAAAGCGAAATTGGGGTAAGTTGCTGTTCACTCGTTGTCACTAATCTGTGCAATAAGGATTCGAGAATCTCATCTGGAATCAGTCCACGCTGTACGCCGGTGCTATCCTGGGACTAGGGACCTTTTGTGTTTCCTTGTACGAACTCCGGCACATGCGGGCCTCTTTCACATCCATTAATCCACATCCACATTAATGTAAAAATTCCGACCTGCAAAAGTCGACCTAAGACGGGACCAAAGGCCTTTTTTCGGTCTGTTTCAGGACAAACGGCTGACTCGGGCCGGATCCGGGCTTTAAAGCCAGGACCCGCGGGCCGTGCCTGACATCAACTTGACGTTTTAGGGAGTTCGTAGGACTTGACCCCAAACTAGGAGTAAGTGCAGAGCCTGAACTCCAGGCTAGTATATCACTGCGTGAAGGCAATGTCCGTACGAGTTGCCACCTTGGAAAATGTACCCGGCTTTTGTGGACCTGGGATGAAGTGCCCTGGGGATACATATGGACTTTTAGGTGACGAACCATGTGCTCGACAAGCGCGACGCCGCGAAGCCGCCGACGCATGCCCAGCGCGTCGCGAACCACCGCCGCCAAAAGCTGAGGAGGATCCGCGCCCGCAAGCTCAACTCCATCCGTGCCCGAAAAGCGGCAGCCGCTCGTCGTCGTCGCGCTCGCAGGAACAGGCTTGCCGCGCGACGTGGCTAGGCTTCGGATAATGATGTGATCTCTAAGTTACATGTCCTACATGTCCTCCTCGCAGTAAATGCTCCAACCCGTGAACTCCTGGCATCGAAAAAGATTCCTGGCATCTTAGAGCCTAAAACTGAGGCACCCTTTTTAAATTATCATGACAAATTAGCAGTATTCTTAATATGGAGATAAGAGAAGTTGCGGTTTTCTTATTATACTGCTAATATTTAGTTAAATATCTTTTTTTTTCCATTTTTGCTGAAAATTCACCTATTTTATTTTTATTATTTAAAATGTTAATTTTTACATGTTTGTTTTATGTATTTTATCGATAAAAATAACCGAGCAGTCAATGGAAAAAACTTTTTGTTCGCGTTATTTAGGTAAATGATAGTTCGTAACTCTATCGGGTTGCCCACGATTCCTGCTGCGTCTCCGCCGTGCTTCCACGCTACTATGCCACCCACGCCATACCACGCAACGCTACTCGAAAACTAGAAATCCAGTCCGCGCAACACGTAAATTCTTGGCAGATAGGTACTCTGCAAAAGTGGTAGGCGTTTACGTGAGAACTTTCGGCGAAGTAGTGCGGCCACTGCGGTAATCATGAAACTTTCACGAATCCCGTGAGACTGTCTTCTGGACGCTGAGAACGTTCTCGCTGCCTGCCAACCGACACTTGGCAACGACCGACGGGTTTCTCACTGGCATTCTGAACTTGTCAATCCCACGAACATGGATTCTTTTCTTAGTCCTATCTCTTGCCTCTGTAAAGCTTTTCCGCGCGTACGCGTTCATATGTCTTCTTGATTTTTGGTGCTTACTTGCGTCTCGCTGACTCATCGCTTCTGTCGCATTTGCGGAATTGCTCATCCTCTTCCGTCTTTTGTTTTCCCTTAGCTGTCGTAGTTCGCACGTAGGGATACGGTCCGAGAAGACCCTCCACGGCGGATACAAAGTCCGTCCGAAGAAGCGTCGGCTTAGCCGGAGGCGGAAGTAGCAGGTGACTTCCTCTCTGATCGTCGTCGTACGTCGCAGAACGCATTCATCGCGCTTCAGTGACAAAGATGAGGCCCTCACCGAAGGGATTATTGCGTGACTAATGCGAGATGTATTGTTCCGTTTAGACCTCTGAAAGCCTTGGAAAGATCTCGACCGTTCTCGGGACAGCTTAGCGGGCAAAGTTTGACAAATCGTTGTTCCGTTGTTCAGCGGTAAATTCATTAGAAGGACAGACACAAAAACACGCACTTGTGGAGGCCAGACACATTGGATTCCATGACTAAATCATTTACGGATGTTTACGGGCGCACTACCAGAGAGGAAATAGTCGCCTTGTGTCTACTAAAGCCTCAATCCCGAGCGATCACGAGGATTAAGAGGAGAGTAAATAAATTTTAATTGATTTAATTAAATAAATTTTAATAAAATATAATGTTGTTTGGCAGTAAATCTTTAGAATATTCCCCTGGTAAATAAATTTAATTAAATGAATTTAATTTTAATTTAAAAATAATAATGTTGGCAGTAAATCTCAAGAATAATTCCTCCGCCGATAAACGCTCCGTCAACGGCAAGGTCCTCACCAAAAACCGGTATGTATGCAAAGGTCTACCGCCTTACGAACCGCACAGATTAGCTCAAAGGCAAACTTGGCTCAGCTCATAGGCTCCCTGAGGCTTGTCTTAGGCATCACAGGCTGCCATATTCATAACCTCGGTTGCTTACGTCGTTAACCCCGCTTTCCCATTGTTCTTGTTTCAAGCCAATTCCGCTCTACCACACCACGTTTTGCGCTTTTGCATTGTACATTCTGAAAAGCGAAATGAGGAAGACGCAGAGGAGCAAGGAAGTTATATTGCTGGAACGTTGTTGTGAGCCTCCCACGGGACACGGGGGAGGGTTCACGGAAAGGTTCACAACTTCTTCCGTAGTGGTCCGTGAAACGCTTCGCTAACCTCACATATTTTCTTTACATCTCTAAGAGCACTCTAATCAACACTCTTGACGATATTTGGCTGCCTTTAAGACGCCGAATTTATTCTCCCTTTCATTCGCGTTCTCCTCGTCAGATTTCGAGAACCCAAGAACGCCGAACCACCAGCTAATTTAACGTCTTCTCTCAACGCCGCTTACGTAATGAACTTATTCAATAAGGCGAGTTCCTCGCGCCGAACGCGTTTTCTGCGTGGGCATTCCCTGACACTGCGTTTCGCGAGAGATTTATTAACGTCTTCGAAGGCCTCCTCTTTCGGCGTACTTTGGAATAAGATTAAAATCGGAGAAATAAATTGCGAGTCAAGAGGGCTCTTCGGCTCGTGTTTTCGGCGCTCTTGTAGCCTGCAGAACAAGCAGCAAATGCCTGCTGAACGGGTTCTAGGCTCGCTCAGCGAAAGAGCGAGACCCTTAGATGCTGACCCGCCAAAAGAACCCTCCTCGTCTCTTTCTAGGACGCCTAGCGCAATGCACTGAGGCACAGTAAGCTGCATTGTCTTCTAGAGTCGATGTCAGACACACACCCACAGCTCCCCGAGTCCCTGGCCGTTCCGTACGCCGTACCGTGATAAGCCAAAAATACCGTGCCGTTTACGTAAAGACGGACACGGCACGGCATAAAGCCACAGTATCTAATGGCGGCATGCAGTGGTCCGTCCAATGATAACGGCAAAACGGCACGGCACGTTCTGCGGCACGCCAAGGCTCACCATCCCTACACCTCTGAAGTTGTTCATTCGGCATTGAAACTCCTCCACAGCCGGACCGGGCCGCGCTGAACGCCTTTTCTACAGCAACATCCTCTCTTAGTAACAGGCTTGCTTAACAGAATAGCACAGCCTTCGCAGGCACTTTTGAAATTGCCTGAGTCTGAAGCACTGCGTAGCTCAGAGTGGACTTATTGTGTAAATTCACCCACGACCGCTGTAGGTGCTAAGTCTTGAATGGACGGTTTGCTGCGTCACTGATACCTTCTTGGACGCGGGACTTCAAGATGACGTCGCCTTCAGACACACGCATCCATTTCGACGATGCGCCTGGAATTAATTGTTTGCCCTGGTGCCCTGCTTGTGCCCACATTGTCCCCCTCCAGTACCGCCAACCTGGCCCCCCTCAGGGCCCACGCGTGCTCTTGTCCCGGCTCATATTGTCCTTGTTTGTTCCACTAAGATCCGACGGCACAATGACCGACGTCGGAGGCGTCGTGATTTGTTTGCCAGCTTCTCTCTTCGGAGGCGGTGCCGGCTTATCCCGGCTGAAATCGCTCCCGGACTCATGAGAGGCGGGGCGGGACGAAGGCGCGAGCGACGTGAATAAAAGCGGCTTAAGGAGATTAGCTAAGCGTCTTCGGCCTTCTAGTCTTTTCGCACACGTCGCCCTTCTCCTAAGTTCTCCTAGTTGTGCCTACCGAAGATGTGCTCTAAATGTGCCCGCGTTTTTCCGGTTTCTTTCACGACGTTGAACATCCGAGAGGGATTAGACGCCCATTAGCCGGAATTCATTAGAGCGGTGCCTACGAATAGCTTGCCAAGCCATGCTTAGGGCTTAATTGCCAAGATGGGCTTTTGTCGATGCACAGTTAAACCTATATTAAGCGTCTCTTTTGAGCTTATGCTTCGTTGGCTTAGGCGAGTCCAGAGATGCTTCAATCGTCTATCGACTGCTTGCATGCCCCTACCAGTAGTCTTTGCAGTCAGTCTCCCTCGGTTTATAGGCATGGGCCCGTTCGCCGGTTCTGCGCGGGCTCTCCAAGCAATCCCGGCTTCGACCCCTGATCTGCAGTTTAGGCTTCCATTGCTTTGGCTGGATCCTTCAATTCACATTCTGGACCAAAAACGACGTCATCCCCCCCTCTTATCCACTTCCGCGTCCATTTCAAAACGTCGTCACGCTTACTTGACTTGTCGAAAGCCTCCAGCGCGGTGGAGGGTGAAATTAGTTTGTGCCCGACGACGCAAACAATACCACCCATCGTCCCGCGGGGCCGTCTTGCAAAACCCCGGACCGCTTCTGGCATGCTACCTAATAAGAGGCCTGCAGAAGCCTGGAAGTCGCCTGGTAGCAGTGCACTCTTCCGGGATTGGCTCACGTGAGTCTTGGAGGAGGTAATGCAGTTAGCCAGAAGGGCCTTTGTTTACGCCTTCTTCGTGGAAGCGCGTACTTTAAGTTCGACTCGACTCATTGTCGTCGTCCTCCGATAGCGTGGGCTGTTGCGTCGCGTGATGACGCTGTTTTGACGGAGGAGCTGAAGACTTCGTGAGGAAATTTTGTGCCGGTCCAGTCATAACAACTTTAACGTCCACCTTAAAGGGGGACTCCAAGGACGTTCGAGAACGGTCGTATGCGTCGACAGCGTGAATGGCCGTATAAATTCTTTTAAACAAACGTATAAATTTTTTATAATATACTGAAATTTTTAAATCACCTTAAAATTCAAGACAGTTCAAATTATAAAATAAGATAAAAATAAACAACTTATATAAACTGTGCATAAATAAAAATAATACCGTAAAAGCTCTAATATAAGACGTGTTCT
This sequence comes from Aphelenchus avenae, assembly GCA_020875895.1. Lineage (NCBI taxonomy): Eukaryota > Metazoa > Nematoda > Chromadorea > Rhabditida > Aphelenchidae > Aphelenchus > Aphelenchus avenae. The sequence goes on from JNEY01000015.1 coordinate 761,742, forward strand.
AATATAAGACGGCCCCTAATAGAAGACGCGCGCCAAAAATTTCAAAGTTGACTTGTCCCAGAGACATGTTTAGAATACGTTTTAGGCCATAACTATTCATTCTAGACGAGAACTTTTTGTCACCAAAATTTCGAAAAATTTTTCTAATTCCATAGGGGGGACCCTTTGCGACTTTCATAAAAACGTCGAAAATTTGACCATCGAAAATTAGAAGACGGGCGTCTTATATTAGAGCTTTTACGGTAAATACATATAAAAATAAATAAACAGGCATGGCACGTTTCCACTGTTGCGCTATTTTACTGACTTCATTCGATTAAAAGGCAGTTTCAGTTACCTTCATCTTATCTTGTTTCAGCTTCCTGTCCATTCATCTTGGAATCTGAACAACCATGACGTCTTCATCTACATTGCTTGGACTACTTCTGGTCGCGTCGGCCTCAGCGATGATGCCCCTTGCCCGACAACCGCCTGGCTCAGTGCCCGCTTATCTGCAGCCCGAAGAGGACGGCGCGATGGACCTCGATCAGATGTGCGAACGATACCCGTGGCTCGACCACTGTCAAGGTAAGCCCAACCATCGGCCAGTTTGTGCCATTGCATGAGAATAGTCCCGGGATGCCCTACTGTCTTGTTCGTGACTCATAAGAGTGGATCTTTAGGCGGAGCGATGGAGAAGCGCAAGTCGGCGTACATGCGATTCGGTCGGTCTGCGCCCTCGGAGGACTCCACCGGCTCAGACAGCGCCTTCGAGAACTTGGAGAAGCGGAAGAGCGCCTACATGCGGTACGTTTCCAATTTACTTTTTATAATCTTGCATTTGGGATTAATGTGATCGAGGCTTATTTCGGGCTTTAGATTCGGCAAGCGAGCTCTCGAAGGTGACGTGGAGGTCGCCGATGCTTCCGCAACGGAAGTCGGACCGGAAATGGAGAAGCGCAAGTCGGCCTACATGCGCTTCGGAAAGAGGAAGAGCGCCTACATGAGGTAAGCGGAAACTGGCCTTTGGCTTGATCAGACCCCAAATCCGCCTTCCTCGTGATTATCACGCCTCTAAAATCGCCTAATCCGGCCATCCGACTTTAAAGGTATACCTATAAAGCTCGCCGTCCTTGACAGCTTCATGAACTAAACTAGGGTTGAGACATAGCATGGGTTCAGGGCATCAGGTCAGGTCAAATTTTGCAGGGCATGTCCTGCAGGTCAGGTCACGCCGAAATCGGTGTTGGATTTTTGACTTCTCTGGCCGTCCTTTTGTCTTCTGCCTCTTTTTTCTTCGTTGTTTTCACTTTAATGGTGCTTTTACATGCACTATTCTTGCGTTAGGAGTGCAATAGTTGCGTTTTGTGGGTTAAAATCATGTGCATAGCGTTATAGATGATGTGCTCAGGGCAACAGGTCAGGTCAACTTCTCAGGGCATGCCCTGCAGGTCAGGTCAAGGCAAAAATTAGGGCCATCCAGGGCATCAGGTCAGGTCAAAATTTCAGGGCATGCCCTGCAGGTCAGGGCAAAGAAGATTCAGGGCATCAGGGCAAAAAACCTGACCTGACCTCAACCCTAAACAAAACCCAATTACAGCTCACAAAGGGGCCATCCGCACGCGACACTAACGAAAATCAAGGCAAAAACATTTCAAATACTATGAAACTTGGCTCTGTGGAGATGCCCAGATCGCCCAGGGCCATTTTACCTAGTGGTTGGCGATCATGTGATGAGCCCTCCCTCCCCCTCCCGATGATCAAGTAGCTCCGGAAAGCCCTTTTATCGGAAGTAATCAGAAGTAGAGTTCGGCGCCCGTACCAAGGTACGGGTCAAACCCGTACCCGTACCCGTATAATACGGCACGGCAACACGGCACGGCCTCGAAAAAAGCCGTATTACACGGGCCAAGCCGTACTACAGCCGTGTTTTGTGCCGTGTTAGTGTATACGGCTCGTCAATTTTTTACCCACTACGGGTACGGGGTACGGCACGGGTGGGGTCACAACGGGTACGGGTTTGGCACGTGGTCCCAGCGCCGATCTCTAATAAGAAGCTAACCTTTTAAGTTACAGATTTGGAAAGCGATCGACTGACGTCGCGGGCGACGACTCCTTCTCGGGCATGGCGCAGAAGCGAAAGTCGGCGTACATGCGATTTGGGCGTCGCTAAAGGCGGACTCGTCCACGCGTCCTCGCGAAGCCAGTTATGTTGAGTACGGGTCCTCCTGGAGAGCAAAGCCGTCGCGTTTGTTTGTTTGCTTGCAATTTTCGAAATAACATATGTCATTTCTGTACCTGTCTGGCGACTCTTTTGAATAAGGGACATTCAATAGCCGAACTTCTAAGCAATATGCAGCGAAGTGCCTTCTAATTCGAGGCCGACAATGGAGTCGCCGCATGACTAGAGGCAATTCCAGTTGTCATGGGGAAAATTTAGAAAGAGAGAGTTCTTAAAGTTTGATGAGTTAAAGACATTCTTACCGAGAGCCCGCCTCCGGTGATAACTCATACAAAACTTTTTATTGAATTTTAAACCTAAATTCCATCGCCATTTTTTGCGACGAGTCATTTGGCTTGTTCATCTTCCTTACATTTTTGTCACGTCCCTTACTTTGAACCCCATCGCGGTGGAGTCAAAAAAATCACTTGGTGAACTAACATACTTTCTGCGTCCGCTCTTGTGATCCTAAAAACCAAGGTACATGCACATAATGTTCATGTGGTTCCGGGAGAATAGGTACGAAGCGCAACTCGCCATACACGGCGAAAGTTCCGGAGCGCTCCTCGTTAATATGTAACGAGTAAGCGCGAATTGAAGTCTCCGGAATGTCACAATTCCAGTGTTTGACGAAGCACAACACGCACTCTCTTTGTTTTGTGGCTGCACTTTAGCCCCCGTTCCCCCAACAGATACCTTCTAACAGTGCAAACGCAGTACTGATCCTGAATTCTATGTTTACTCCAAAGCAATTTATTTGCTCTTGTTTCTGCCTTCTGGCTTCCCAAAAAAATGATAACCGCAGTCGAGCAAAACGCATTCTCCGGTCTCTCGGCGAGCGGAGTCTCTGTCTTCTGAGACTCAGTACCTTGAACGCCAATGGCTTCGGCAGGACACGCACTGAAAAATCACTGATCGAAGAGAAAATACTCTGGGCTTGGCCTGCTAATGGTCCGGTCCGCCTCACGCCGGGCTAAGGTCAGGAGAATTACATGAACCGGACCCAGCACCCGGGACAATTCCCAAAATGTTCGGAAGCAAGTAGAAGTCGATGGTTCCGTGGAAAGCCTTAAAAAACGTCGCAGTTTGTCTTCTTGTTCTGTGCTTCGAGGACTAAATGCGCATTGACCGGTTCTAGTTCTGTTCCACACATAGAACAAGAACTAATCGAGCGAAGAAACGGAGAGCACTGCGGTCCCGGATACGCTCCTTAAAGCCAATTCTATCAATGATCTTTCAGTTCAGAGATCTTCCAGACAAGGAGACACCCTTCTCATCTCATTTTGAGCCCAATTAGATAAAATGTTGACGCAAGAGCCAAAATAAGACCTACGTAGTCTCCCTTTGTCGCCATAAAACGGCGAAATCGCGGTGGTCTTTCAACCTCCACCAGGAGAAGACGGGGCCGTAGTGAGTGACATCAGAGTGGCGCCCTTTACGCGCCTCGGAATCGTTCCCACGGGCGCGTTAACGCCCGGTGGGTGTCTGCAAACACGCCATTCGCTTGCACTATTCATGTTTGCATTTGCATTCTTACCGCTTGTTCTCATTGCATATGCCCTATTGACGCTTGTTGCAAACATGAAGGTTCGAGTGAAAATGCTCGACGAACTTTCGCCCCTTTCTGGCGCTTTCTGATTGCGTTACCTCCACGCGGAAAGGGCAAAGAGCGTCTGAAAGTTGACCCATTTTCGACGCTTTTGGCCTTCTTTCTCTTCACGAGGTCAGTGCCGGAAACTTTGTTTTGGCTCGGCGGGTTCGTTTAAGGAGAGTGCCGAAAATATCCGCCTGCTTGAGCAGGGTTTTCCCATTTCCACTTTTTTCAGCCATTTCCATTTCCATTTCCATTTCCGAAATTTCGACCATTTCCATTTCCATTTCCCACTAGCACAATTTGCCACCATTTCCATTTCCATTTCCAAGCCATTCATTTCCAATAGTAAATTTACTGCTAGAAATCGTGCTTTAACATGCAAGGTAAGAGTGAAACGATTACTCTTCGCACTATTTATCTAGCTGCCTCTACTTTACTGGCTCCCAAGTGAGCTTCTGCTATTCTGGCTTGGATTTGCGAGTAGCTTCAAGTTGGCTGGGTGTCGGCCTTTGGTCAAGTAGAACCCTTTTTTCGACACTGTTTTTGCCCGCCGCTAGGCGCCACCGAAACGAATTTTCAGCATAAATGAAAGTTTTCGAGTTAAATTTTGTTAATATCGCCTGCATGGGCTTGATTTGCGTCCACTTTTGGGACGCATGCAATGAAAAGAAAGCATGCTTGGTTCGTCATGTCGGTCCGGGTGTCGGTCCGGGTGGTTGGCCTGGCTGGGGGGAAGGGGGTAAAGTTGGCACGGGTGGTCGGCCCGCAGTGGAGGGTAGGGGTCAGGTTGAATCGTCCGGCCCGGGGGAGGGGCCAGGTCGAACTAGGGGAGAGGGGTCGGGTCGGGCTGAGTGGTCGGCCCTGTGATGGGCCAGCGATTTCATGGTTGTCGGGGCCACCGATTTTCATAAGGGGGACCCTTAGGTAAACAAAAAAGCGGAAATGAATGGCATTTTTTTCTTACCATTTCCATTCATTTCCATTTCCCACAGGCCAAATTTCTGACCATTTCCATTTCCATTTCCCACTAGCGTCATTTGCTACCATTTCCATTTCCATTTCCATTTCCGGGAAAACCCTGTGCTTGAGTGGCTCATTAGAGGCGGAGGAACGGATGGGAGTTCGAGGGAAGACAACCAAGCGTGAAATCCGTTCACGCTTAGAAGTCGATTGTCTTGAGCGAGTTTAACTCAAAATTGGTGTTCTTTTAAAGCGTATGAACATCGCCTTTCGCAAGTCGAGGAGCAATCATTTGTTTACGAGTCGACTCTGTGCTGGACCAGGTCGGCATGGGAGGCCTCTGCTGTATACAAACCAACGCACACCCATGACCCATACAATAGACCTGGGTACGCTCCAATCGTATATATTTTATATCCAATCGAATTTTGTATACGTTACCGTTGTGTAATGGTTCCATTCGTAACGAACTTTCATTTTGGCGCCGGTTGAAGGCTCTCCGAAGAAGGGCGCAGGGCCTTACCAGCGGCGTTTTGCTCGCTACGCTCAAATACGGCGTTGAGATCTCCCTGTTTTTTTGCCGTACATCATTGCATCCAGGGTGACAAATCCGTCCAGGCTCAAATATTTCTCGTCACATTCGTACGTGACTTCCGCGTGGCAAAGAATATGCTCAATATATACGCCAAACTTCCCGCTTAAACGGGTGCTGACCTCGAGGCATCATAAATATTTGCGCGCGCATGGAAAAGGAACTATTTCTCTTGCCAAAGTGATGTGAGGTCGCTGAATTTGCACGTGGCAACGAAAGCCGGACCGTTTATTTTGCTTGCGACTGTTTTTGCCCATCTTGTTCTCCGAAAAAGCAGGTGTTTCGCATGTTTTTAACGTCTTTTTTTATGACTCTGACGCCGCTTTGAGCAGTGCTTTGCAGTTCGGGCACTTCCCGCTACTATTTATTGCTTATGGGGATGTTTGTGACGGAAGCAAGAGCTTTACAAAGACGACTTATTTGTACGAAAATACATCAAAGCAGGTGTCTTGTCGTGTGAGTTCGGCACTTTTTTAGTCCGTGCGCTGTATCCGAACTAGCTCTTGAAGTAGCTCATTCTTCTGTTTCATTTCGTCGGCACAGGCGAGTGGTCAGAGAGGTGTGAAGGCGGGTAGCCTAACCGTTTTCTCACCGCGTGATTCATGGAAAGCATTCTTTGTGCCTTAAGCTTGGACTTACGCTGGCCAAGAAAGTCTAGGGTGGAGCATGCGTGTTTTTTAAAGATGAGCATTTGATGCTACCTTAAAAATTCTTTTTATGAGAAACAGGCGCAACACAGTTGACGATTCTAATTAATGATACGACAAAAAAAACACTTACACATGAGGGTAAAAAGAAGCGGTAATGCCGTGGTTCCTGGAGGTTCTCTTCAGACTTCATGCAACTGCTTACCAAGTTGCGCCTCTTCCATACGTGTTTTTTGCAGCCATTCGATCGAGGTAATCGCCGCTGCCAATGCGAACGACAGCCGGAACTTTCCCACGAAGTCACAAAGTTCTGCGGTCCCATACGCATGCCCTTGTTGTTCCGCCGTAAGAGTGCACGTGCGTGCTTGAGGGCACGCATAATGAGGCGTTTTTACGCTGCGCATTGAAATTCGGCACGGAATGGTTAAGAGAACGACGCCGATCCGGCGAACACCGACGTCGTGGATCTCTGGTCGAGGCCGAGTGGGAGAGCAAGGTGTCAAGGGTCAGCCTTGCGTGACCTGCGGGCTTCAGGGCCCTTTAGGAGTTCTGACGCATGTCGCCAAACGTATTATATTTCGCTTCGCTGTGCTCTGCGAGGACTGTCTAGTTGTTTTGTTACGCTAAAATGCGTTGAAATGGCGCTAACTATGTCGTCTACTCTCCTGACCCTAAATTATGCCTGAAGCACAAGCCCTGGTGCTGGAGGATCGACCTATGCAGTATTCCCCTTTTCGAGCTTTATCCGAGCGGCAATGAAGCGGACCGTCTCAACAAGACAAGCAAAGTGTCAAGGGTCAGCCCTGCGTGACCAGTGGGCTTCAGGGACCTTAAGGGGGTTTGACGCATGCCGCCAAACATATAACATTTCGTCTGGCGGTTCGCTGTGAGGACAGTCTTGTTGTTTGATTACGCTAAATGGCGCTAACTATGGCGTCAACAATGGTGACGTAACTCACTCCACAAGCAAGCGGAACGTCTCAACAAGATGAATATCGTTGTATTTTTATTACTCACAAGCCGTGTCATGTGAGCATGTTGTACAGGACTTCTTTGGTTGTTTTGCCTTTTTCCACTGCCCGAACGTTGAAGCCTGCACTTGTGAGACTCGATATCTCCGCCGAGCTCATAAATAATGCGCGGGACTCTCACGATATCTTTGCGCTTCCCAGGAGCGAGATTCTCACCAGATCTAGCTCGGTAGCAGCGTATGCGTCAGCGTCGTTTCGAAGTCTGAAGATTTTTGCTTTCTCGATTTGATTCGACGCATGCAAGCGTCATTGGCATCCTCAGTGAACGGCGCTAGGACGCAGAGACTTTCCTGTTCCGACCAACGGTTGCGCTTATTTTGGATAAATTTAGCGGGTCTCAAAACCGGACGCTCGGTTCCTTGATCCGTGCCGTCCTGAGAACGGAACGGACGGAACGGCCGTGCCGTTGAGAACGGAACGGCCGTGCCGTCCTGCAGAGAGGTCAGGGCGGCTGTTTTCCACTCCGTCCGAGCATTGGACGGATCACGGAACCGCTTGGAAACTGACTCCGTTCCGTGTCGTTTTAGCGGAGAACAGTACGGAAAACGCTCGCTGTGCGTGCCGTTCCGTGCAGGGTCCGTGCTGGCACGGCACGCGGATCCATAACGGCCCGGACCCCTCACGGGCGTGTACCCGCTAACTCTAATTTTGGAGACGAATACCTCCTCTAGTGGTTCGTCCGACGAACTATATCCATGACATTCATGGTCTCCGTTAACCTCCGTCTTGGTTTGCTTTATGGTGACTACTACCATGTTTGCGGTACGCTCACCGATCTCTAGTTTTCTTACCCCATGCAGTGGCATGGTCATACACTTATAATCCTTCCTCGGCCGAAGAATCTGCTTGCTCTCGTCAGTCATATCGATAGGAATATCCCGTCTTACGCGTCCGCTGTCGCATCCATCCGCTGCATGAATGATTGGCAGATTACTCATCATCGCATCTCAATAGTCACATTCATAGCCAATTTCCGTTACCTGCGCCGATGGGATTTCGGATGACAATACGCGGGTGGTGAAGACTTTCTGAGACGGGACCGAGTAGTGCTCTAGGAATCAGAGATTCCCCTAATCCGGAACTGACCGAAAACACCGATGACTTATTCAACGCATTGCTATTCACTTAAGCCGTCTAAGGCATCCGCTCCATAACGGAGAAAGAAATGCGAAGAACAATCCAGAGTAAAGGCACTAGGAAAGGCGCGATGTCGTCACAGCTGCTGGCTAATAGAAGAGGAATGCATAGCTTCGTTCGCTTTTGCGTGTGCACTGCACTGGCACTCCTGATCGATGAAGTTCTCGCAGTGCAAAGGCATCACCGGCATGTCACCACTGAACAAGATTCCCTGCTGGCCATTTAAAAAATGTCAGTTTATTCCCATAAAAATGCGAAATCTCCAGTCTCTAAAAAGTTACGTTGGGAGTCTTCCATTTAACGTGCGTCGTCCACACATGCAGATAACCTTGAAAATGGCGTAAAACGGTTTGGCCAAAACGGCGCTGTAAGAAGTTCAGAAAGTGTGCATTCGGCAATAGTTTTTTTGTCATGCTCTCGTTCTCGCCTTGTGACGACAAAGTTTGCGTGGAGCAGTCGGCGTCGAGCGATGAGTCATCTCGTAGCTCGGCTTTTGAATGAATTTGCGTGTTAAAAATTTTATTTTTTAAATGCACTGCTGTCAGCGCACATCGTTGGACGTGTCCATTGTGTTTGCAAAACAATTTGCGCTACTTCCTTATTAGCAAATACCCCACTTTCTCCCGCATTCGGACGTACGTGTGTTCCTGACACATCCGGACGTATGCCGAGAACCAACAAGTCCGCATAACGGGCTTCGCCAGCGCACGCATGTTACAAATACTTCCTTGTGTAGGTGCTCGCATTGTTGAGCTCGGTGGGCATCCGGTGACAAAGGCTTTTGGTGCTGGACGACAAAGTGTCTAGGGCTTCTTTCCGAAGCATCTCCGCAGTTGTTGACCGAAGTGGGTGCGTTTCTTTCAGCGTACGGATGACGACAATTCCTTTGTGGGGAATCTTGCTACGCCCTAGCGAAGCCGCCATAATTTTGTTCGCCGTGAGCGAATGAGTCATTTTAAGAATTATGCACAACGGCGATAACAAGTTGACGTTTTTGACACGTCAAAGGCATTACAGCCCGGCAAGGTCCTGGTGCTGTTCGTGTGGTCATGGGGTTTTGGCCCTGATTCTGCCTGTGGTCCTCGAAAAACGACGCTCATCTGAAATGGCGGGGGGGGGAAGAGAGAACGTCGAAAATTACTGCATTTGTAATAACATTTTGCTTCGGAATTTATTCAAGTCGTGGACGCAATGCACGGTAGTAGAAGATAGTCTTTATCCTGGTCCTCTGACCCTCGGCAGCTTCATCCTGGACCCGAAAAAGTGCCCAGCCCTACAGCTACGAGATATTGCCGAGCTCGTGGTCTCTGAGCACGTCATTTGTCGAAGCATCACTTTCCTAACAACGTTAGATCGCATGAGCGAGTGACTTCGAGCACGTGGGTCTGGCTAATGAACTGCGCCTTAAGCAGGACCAGCGTCTCACCCAACGTCTTTTTCTGGAGCCACATAAATGCGAGGCGTATGTGTTCGTCGTGGCTCGGAGGTGTCAGCCTAAACTTGGATGAATTTACTAAAAATAAGCGCTATTTAGAGGATTAAACTTCCATTGATACATCCTTTCAGCTGGCTTTGATCTTAGAATTTCCGCTTCAAAACATCGGTTTTATGCCCCAATCGGGCCGTTTCATTCTTCCAAACGTATCTCCTGCCTGAATAATTCCAGGCATTCCCAGATAAGCCGTTGACACGCCTAATTTTCCCTCCATTCTTCCCGGCGCTACGTAAGCGAACTTGTTGAATACGCGCTTTTGGAGCTGCGTGGACATGAGGCGTACGTTTTCTGCTGCTGTGCTTGCTACTAACAAGGGCGTCAAGCTAAACTTCGAGAAATTTACTAAAATAAGCGCTATTTCGAGGACAAATCCTCCACTGATGCATCCTTTCAAGCTGGCGTTGATCTTCGAATTTCCACCCCACAAACATCGGTTTTATACGCCCAATCGGGCCGTTTCATTCTTCCAAATGTATCTCCTGCCTAAATAATTCCAAGGTATTCCCGGGAAAGACCTCTGACACGACTAATTTTCCCTCCATTCTTCCCAGCGCTACGTAAGCGAACTTGTTGAATACGCCGTATTACCGCCTTTGACGCGGCTTTTCACGCTCCTTTCCTCCAGGATTTTCACGTGCGCTTTGTTAACGGAGCACATTTCGCGGTTGGCATTCACGCGCTTCGTGGGCCGTTCTCATTTCAGTTCCGCGTATTACGCCCCGGGTCCATAAGAGGGCAGCAAATCATCGCGCGGAGTGGGCTTCGTTTCCCCCGGCTCGAATGCCTTTCGATGCCCTTCGGTGCGGCGTAATGGAGTGCATCAATCTTTGGGGCATACGTTTCGGCACTTGCCAGGAGGGCCTAAAAGGTATATGTGCATGCGCAACAGGGCCAGAGATGCGCGTGTAGCTCGTCTTTGTGGGCCTATGAGTGATGCTCGTGATGGAATTTGGATGAGGTCGCGTGATTTATGACCTCTAGGCATACATGTCTGGCTTGACTTTTTTTTGTGAATTCTGTCCCTTAATTTTTGGCTTCGGAATTTTGCAATTCGGGGAGACGAAACACTTGCAAACGACGTGTTGCAAGCTAGACTTCGGCAGTCGTACCGTACCGTACTTCCGTTCCGTATTCCGTGCCGTTCTTTACAAAAACAGTACAGAACGGTGAGGGGTAGTGTGGGACTGCACTCTGTTCCGGACTTTTACGGAACTGCGTATGGCACGGCTAGAAAATGGCGCCGTTCCATACCCTTTCAGTGGAGATGAGCACGGACAAGGGCAATTTTTGCCGTACCGTTTTCAGTTCTGTATTCTACGGAAGGGAGTACAGAACGATCAGAGGCTACGCCGATGGATTATTCAGTTCCGTAATGGTACGGAAGTGACGAACGGTACCAGCTGGGTGTGCCGAAATCTACTGCCATCGGCTTATTCTAAACATTAGACTGAACAACACATCGACTTACGCCGAGCAGAAAGCGTGAGCCTACTACCACGATACTATCTCGCCCTGTTAGCTCACTGAAAGTGAGAATTTTGTGATTCACCCGTGATACCCTTTGGGGGGGGGGGACAGGGCTGGCTCTCGGTCGTCCGAAACAAACCTGCCCAGCCCTATCGCTCCGGTACGAAAAAGTTGGTTTCAACGGACATGAAAAGTGCGGGACAATTGCTGCGTACTTTGGTCATTCTATCAAATAGTCCGTTCGAGAAGCTAAACATTGTGCGCGAAGCTCATTGTCGGTAGCCGTATACTTTTGCGGCTACCTATTGCTTTTTATGGGCGCTATTAGAGAGCCGTAGACTGGCGTACAACGATAATTACTACCAAAGTGTGCGCCGCAATCTGGCGTCATCGTGCCGTTCTAGGCTCCAACGTTGTCTGGGTTTATGGACTTGTTGTTCCGGTAATATCCGCGTCACTGGATCGCCGATTCGCCCCGGTTCAGCTGAGCAAAGACCAATAAAGCGGTCTTTTTTCTGGCGTGACCGTAGCCCTCTGAGCTTACTCATGATTAGGCCCATTTCGGAAGGTTTTCCTTTTGTCCATCTGAACGGATTCATTTCCGTCATTGCAGAATCCCGTGGCCGACTAATCCCGCTTAATCACCGCCCATTGTTAGCGGTCAGATTATCATGCGCCTTGCTAAGCTGCTGTGAGTAATTTTTATGGCGACCTGAGCCCTTGGGAGCGCGTAAGTGGCGTTGATCATCGAATTTTTTGAGCTTTCTGCGCTCTTCTGTGGCGTCTTTGGACTCATCTTTGCTTGCAAAGATGTTGCGAGCCAAATGCCAACAAACAGCGGATGTTATTATTGCGGCAGACGCGCGCAATACAGCAGCTAATCCTTGGACGACGAATATCGGTATAAAAAGCGGTCTTTTTGAATTGCGTTCTATTGCGCGAAGCCAACGCCTCAACGACGGTGCATCTATTGGTACCGTTCGACTGAACTCATCTTTGGTCTTGTCTGTGTGGGCTAGCGGATTACTAGAGGATGTTCTCTGTCCCTCGCTCTCCGCTTCCGTCCGGTTGAGCATCTAGCGCCTTAAAACAGTTGGTAACCAAAAGTCTGCACGGCTTGCTTGACAGGCTCTATACTGGTTCGAATCGAGCGAGAACTAAGTGGGTTATTGCTCATTATATTTATTTTACATAAAATAATGAGAGTTAGGTTCTTTAATCCGCCGTATTCGCTGCCCAAATGGTTTGTTCCATTCTCTGCTTCGTTTTGCACAACCCTAAAGTACACATTCACTATGAGTGCGCATGTATATCTTTATGTTTTTGTGCCGACAACATTCGGTTCTCTTTTCGCAGCGCTCGCACGTCGGGGGATTTGGACGACTCTTGGACATTAGTGCTTATTCTTTTTGTGAGTATTTCTACTTTGATTCTGTGGCAAACAACGCCATTCGCTTATTAGGTACCTTTTCGTTTCCCCCTAAAGCACACAGGCGAACTCGGCGGTCTTTGACTCTTATATTTCTCTGCATTGCGAGGTCGGTCATGCGGCCGTCTTGCAACTTTGCTGAATCCAAAATTCCGGCGTAAGAAGCCGACGCTGGAAAGAATGTTCATGGCTTTTCCACGTTCGCGCCGAATTTCGCCAACGCATTCGCGAAATACCGCGCATAGCCCAGAACATAAGACAATAGTCGTGTTTGTCTCGCATCAGGGCACTCTTTCAAGCGGTTTGTTTGCCTCTTCAGGGATTCATTTTCGTCGCGGATATTGGCCCCGAACGCGTCAATGATGATGACAATGGAAGCGTTACAAAATAGGGTTCATGAAAAGCGGAAGCAGACGAGCTGCCGTATCTTCTCTAATAGTACCCCGGAGCTACCTTTCTAACTAGAGATTTTAAAATAAAAATTAACAAAAATAAGTAATAAAAGATAATAATAAAAATAATAAAGATAGAGAATTAAAATTAAACTGATCATTACTTTTTAAATCTCCGTCCACGAACTCAACTTGCCCGAAAATTATTTGAGCCATTCGAGATTTATCGAACTGCGTCCGTAAGACTGGTCTACTGCAACGATGTTAAAAGTAAAGACGATGTCGACAGCTGGCGAATACTGGGGCTATGTTATGTCATGTTTTTCATGGACTCCTATGCGGATAGAAAAAATCATGGACAAAAATATCTTACCTAGTGAGAATCGTCGTTTTGTTGACCTGTTCGCCCAGTCGACGAAAAATCTTTTGTTTCCCTGTATGTAGACGAATTAGTCAAGACCTTTTAACAAGAGCAGCATGATCTTCGGCCTCGTTTCGATTTGGACACCAAGACTCTGCCTAGTGCATGCCTAAGTGCACACTTCCGGCACTCTCACGCTTATCGTGGGACCGTTTCGGTAATTATTCACTTCTCGAGCACGCCATGTGCACGGAAAAACTTCGCAATTGCGTCAATCGCATAGTTTGTATCAGGTGGGGCACATGTTTTGTGAACAGGATCAGGTCTAGGCAAGTTAAGCTTATGCATTCCGCGTTCAAAATCCGATGTTTTAGACGTCCTCTTACGATTCTGTGGACGACTTCCGGTTTGGGGGAGGCCACGTGATCGCCAGAGCGGTTCTACCCCTCTTGACCTGCACTTTACACATGACATTTATCATTTCTCTAATAAGCAGTTGGACCTTCAGATGGCAGACGGAAGACGGGATAAACTTCGGCAAACCCCCTCCCGTACCGCACTCCGTTCCGTACCGACCCTTAACGTACCGTACTCCGTGCCGTACACCTACCGTACCATACTCCGTGATGTATCAGTTAGGTACGGGATTTTGCCGTAACGGGGCCGGTACGGTCCTGCAGTACGGCACGTAAACCGGCGCCGATTTGGTGGAAGGGCATGCTCTACCATGCCGTACTAGTGCGGCACGGAGTACGGCCCCGTATTGACCCCGTGCCGTGCCTTATTCCCTGCCGTGTGTGTACGGAAAGGGCACGGAACGGAACGAGGTACGGTACGGTTGCCAAAGCCTAAGAAGGGGTTGCTGCGATTCAACGATCTTTTTGACCGATTCCGATTCTCATTTACAAAATGATCGATTAGGTACCTTCTATGTCGATTCCGATTTTCGCCCTGCTTTGAGATGTCACCCAGAACACCTTCAAAATGCGAACCCGTGCGAAGCCGACGTTTATGAGGGGGCGTCATCTGTGCCATCTACCGGTGAGCCCCTCGCCCGCAAGCAGCACAAGCCACTTTCTCTCTGTTTCTGCCCTAAGACAATCGTCTAATAGTCACCAAGAACTTTTCTGCGAGAGGAGGATGCCTGTTAAATGGCAGTTTCGGAATCGTGCGAACTGACGAATTCAGCGTTTTGCAGACGCGGAAGTTCTAGTATTTCATTGCTAAGGCAAGAAGATTGATGGTTCGATAATGGCTAGTTGGTGGATGTATGGCCGGAAGTCTCCGAGAAAGTGCGAATCTTTTGCTGTTGAATGAGAAGTGAAAAGGTGATATAGGGGTGGGAATTCCGTTGACGGTCTTTTATTTACTCAACAAGAAGAGCCCAAATAAAACAAAATAAAAATGGAACAAATAAATTAAATTCTTTCACTTTAATTTGAATTAAATTATTATTGAATAATAAAACGTAACTAATTTATAAAACAAATAATTTATTTTCTAAACTAAAAAACAGCGGTCCGACCACCGGATGTACATAACATTAAAAAGTTTTGCGACACACATTAAATAAAAAAAAAACAGGTACAGTGATGAATGCTCAGGGATCCGCGAAAAGTTGCCGTTGCACTTCTTTTCGTGCATACATTACCGCAATAACATTGTCGCTGCATAACTAACAATTGACTTCCGTGACCGGCGTAGAGGCGCTGCCGACGGGAAAACGTTCAATGACCGCTGTTCACAGCGGTCACATAAACAACAAGTCCGTACAGCATGCAAGTTGTGTGCAACTTGCAGTGCCAGTCATGAATGCATAGTGCAAGTCATGAAGTGATCGTATCCCCCATTAGCATGGCTCGTTTCATTCGTCACGGCCGGGGCGGTTAAGTTCTCGATGTGGTATTTAAAGCTTAAGCTCCAGTGATGTACCGACCCTTGATGACAGGCGGAAAGGCAGGAGGGTGGGTCACTGTCCCACCCTCAAAACCTGGAGGGTCCGAAAGTGGCACCTTACCATCGCGGCGACCAAGTAGCCGAAGGTCGCCGCGAAAATTTAGGTAAGGGGGCCTTATGGCGACCTTGGCGGTTGATATCGCCCAACCTAGAATCCGTCATCCCCCAGATCGGGATACTCGGCATGCCACTGCTAAGCTCGGAACTAGCGTCTTGCCGTACCGGCTCGCGGATTCCAGAGCATGTCCTACGGGTTTCTATCTCAATGACTTTCTCTGGTGCGCGAGGACATGTGTGTAAGAACGCCCGAGAGTACTGCCACGAGCTTGCTTCAACTTAGCTCTGTGAGTGCGTTAAGAGTCCTTGCTGTCGTTACGTAGAATCACCGGTGTCGATATGGACTACCAAAACGTCGAAACAGGATCTTCGAGACTAAAGCAGCCCATTGTTTAAGGCCTCTTGCTTGCAAAGCGGCGATGTACTTCAGGGATGGGACATTTCCTGATTAGGCGCCCACTCATTGCACATACCGACGAATCCCTTCATGTCCTTCACATCCTTGTTCTTTGTCCCAGTGCGAGATGACGTGCACTCATGAGAAAACCCGTCTTGCCTCGAGCCGTTCCTCTCGGAAGCATATCTCTTGCACTTACTTGTGTATCCTGGAATTCACAATTAGCGACACTTGACACCTCAGCGTGCTCCTTACACCGTCCGCTCGGCAAATATGCGTGTTCCTCGTAGGCTCCGGCGACGCGACCACCTTCGCACTGCATGCAATATCGGAGTTGATGCCTACAGCAAGAAAGAGTATCCTTATGTTTCAAGGTTTTAGTGGTCTTAGCGCTGTATCCGAGCCTCATGGGCACTTCCCCGCAATTCTAGAGCCGATCTGAGACGCTGGAATTAGCTGTTGACGATGACCAGGGGTGGCCCATAGGATTAGGATGCTTGGAGGGAAGGGCGCCTTGCAGCGCTGCATGCCACAATGAGTGGCACCGCATGTGCGGGTCGCATGCGTTGTAGGTCTCGGACGTTCCGTCGAGATCTTCATTTTCCGACCACGTTGTTCCATTCTCGTTGTGTTTCCGACATTGAGCCGTTTTACCAGGGTATGCATCCGCGAAAAGGTCATTTCTAGCTTGGTTTCGGTTCACTTTCGACATTAAGAGTACACCACACTTTTCGTAGTGCATCCAGGGCCATTCTCATCGTACGCAACCCTGTCCAACCGGGCCATAGGCCCGCCGGGCCGGGTCGGGCCTGATGACAATGCTGACCTAGCCGGGCCCTGGCCGGGCTGGGCCTAGGGTAGGCCCGGCCCGGTATAATTCTCGAAAATAGGCAGATTTCGTCAATATTTCAACCATTTTTTGCCACAAAATCCAGAAAGTCCCAGTGGCGGTGCCTGCGGCAGGCTACTTTATGTAAAGAGCATCCAAAATAGTGCTTTAAACTAGCTGCACATGGTAAAATTTTAGCTGTGGAAAAATACCAAAGGGGGACCAAGGGAAATTTTCGAACGGACAAAAATCTTAAGGCCCGCCGGGCCTTTAAGGCCCGGGCCGGGCCAGGGCCTCAATCTAAGGCCCGCGGGCCGGGCCGGGCCTCGACTTGAAGGCCCGTTGCGCAGGGTTGATCGTACGTCGCATTTGAAAACTCCTCATTATTCCTCGGGAAATTTCCTTCATAATTCTCCAGACAATGCCGGAACGTCACTGGCCGGCGAACTTTGCTACCTTCCTGGTAGTGCTTTGCCAAGGCGCAATTGTCTACGTCTGGTCTGGAACCTTCCGTGCATAACCCTGTTAAAATTTCAATTTTTGTGGCTATTGTCCCATGCGAAGCGCCGTCTGAGGGTGGCTAATAATGCCAGATGACGTTCGTTTAGTCGCCGACGAACGGGGGGAAGCAATCTTTGGCGTTTCCTCAGAACAGCTCCTCAGCAAAAAGCTTCAAAGTTCCCCTTGCTTGATGGCAGTTTTGGCAACGTTGAGGCGATGCTTTCTTTGAATGAAAACGGCAAATTATGCATCTTTGCGACGTTAAATTCGCCGAATTCAGGACTTCCCAGGCGCCTATAATTTCCGGGGAACTGCGTTATGCTTAGAAGTGTTAATGCCCGAAGTTATGCTGAGAGGAATCAAAGTAACATAAGAGCTAAGGGCGCTAGTTAGCGTCAAAAAAACCTAGACGCAACCTTTTCAATATGACGGGCTGTCTACCAGCTTAGGAGTGAACATTCAAAGTGCTTAGGCTTTGGGGTCGGATGTAGAATGTTGCAAAAGAGATTAGATAGCTAGACTAGTGAATAGGCTCGACTAGCCGATGACATTCTGTGTACCCTGATACATCCGGAGCTCATCCACAGAGTGCATTTTTGGTAGCTGTCTAGTAAATCCGCGTACTCCGTCTCGAGCACTGGCCGACCCAGTTCTTTGCTCCAAAACGAAAGATTCTAATGAATTTTTTCTGTAATAAACCGTTTTTCTTTTTTGAGCTTTTGGAAAAGCGAAAAAAGAACCGAAGTTGGACAAGTTCCTCGAAATTCGAAACGTTTCAAGGGTCGAATAAATTCTGATAATGCTATCAGCTTCCTGAAACGATCCTCGTTTTTCCACATTTTTCTTCGCTGTGGTTGTACAAGCTATAGAATCTTTGGTATCGTTTTAACAAGCTACAGAAAAGATTCCGTGCTAAGCCTTGAGGTTTCCGATGCTTGGTGCTTAGTTTCAGGCTTTAGGGTACCGAGTATTCATACTTTTTTTATGAAAAAATCCTTTCTTGTCATTGCCTGGGCGATTCGTTATTGCTAAAAACATGCACTGACTATAGGCGAAAATGCCGGACTAAGGGTAAATGCGGGAACTTCGAATGGAATTTTGTATGAAAAAGTAAATGAAAAATTGTACG
The DNA here is from genome assembly GCA_020875895.1 of Aphelenchus avenae. Taxonomy (NCBI): domain Eukaryota; kingdom Metazoa; phylum Nematoda; class Chromadorea; order Rhabditida; family Aphelenchidae; genus Aphelenchus; species Aphelenchus avenae. The sequence continues at coordinate 779,916 of JNEY01000015.1, forward strand.
ACCATGTTCTACTACGACTTCCCATCGCCTTCTACGTCAAGATTCCCCTCAGATTGTTATTGCAAGCTCTTCATAGGTTCTTTTCGTATGTTGCATTCTTCTGACTCAAGCGTATGCAATCATCATCCGCCCGGCCACACTATTGCCATTTGCCTCTCGCTGATAGCTCTTCAATCCCGGTCAATCCACCCCAGGCCAGTCAGCGCCAACTCCCACACACGGTCGTGTGCCTTCCACAGCGCATTCATTTCGGCTTAATAAACTGCATCTTCCCGGGGATAAGCGTTCCCCGGGATCCTCTTCAGACCGGCGAACGGATGGGGGCGGAGTCCGTCGGGCGGGCGCCCGACGGCGCTTATGACGCCGGGAGGGCACCGCCGAAGGTGTGGCGCCCGTGAAGAAGATCCTTCCACCTTGGTCCTTGCCGGCTAGTCAGCCTGCCAGGAGGCACTTAAGACGATGAGCCGGCCCGTCGCCGCGATGGGGCATGTCATTTTCGCGACGGGGACGATCCCGTGCTCCGGAGGACAAACGGCTTATTGTCGACGTTATTGCCTTCGGGAAGTGGTTGTCCTCGTCTGCACGCGGGGAGGATTATCTCTTGAGCCGAGGGATGACGAGTTGTGGCGGTCCGTGGCCTGGGGGCATACAGTTTCCATGCCATAGCTGTTTAGTCGACGGTAGCAGAAGACCATGGTCGGGTGCACTAGGTGCAGTAGTTGACGTTACCTGCTCAGAGTCGGGGTCTCGGGCGTTTCCGGAAGGTGGGGATGGTCAGGCCGTCCCCAACATTTTGTGGGGGACGGGGACATATCGTTTGTCTGTCCCTAGGGCCGGCCGGAGGGCGGATGTCGGCCCTTCTCTCATAGTTACGAAGACGGTCAGGGCCGAAAAGGGGATATGAAAAACCTCTTTCGACCGACACTTTCTTCATAATAAGGCATAATTTCTCGGTATTTTTGCTGATGCCTCTGTAGGACACAGCAGTGTCCGCTGGCCCCTCCGGGCCTTCGGACGCTAGAGACCATCTTAAAACGACCGCCGGGCTTTGTAGTCCTGCTTACAAGGCCTTAAATTGCACTAAATTTACCGTCCGAAAAGGTCCAATTCGTCCTTTTCAGCACATCATTTAAGACATCTAGCAAAGTGCTCTTCATTATGGCGTCAAGATTGCTTCACACTCAAAGTCACGCCATTCACGGATCGCGTGTCTTTCCTTCTTCATCCACGCATTCCACCTCCCCATTGTTCCACACTTACACTTTCAAAGACTCTTGGAGATTTTCGTGAAATGCGATAGCTTTTCCTGGAGCGTGTTCCTGACAAAGAGGCGTTATTTTCACCGAAAGAAGCAGATCTTTTTGAACTTCATTTGCCGAAAATGTAGCAACAGTCAGAGCTTGAGCCGGTCCGCGGAAAGTGGTTGCGTGGCCATACCCAGAGTTCACTTGAAGGCAAGCTGATTGGTGTCAGCCGGCCGGTATGCGTGAAGTATGCGTGGGCAGGGGGGACTTTTCGACAATTTCGGATGGGTCAATTTCCATTATTTTTTACCGAATAATCCGGAAAACTCTCTCTGGCGGTCGCCTATGGCCCGTGTCTTACGTCGGGGGATACTAAAAACACTGTCCAAACCCAACAAAAAGGGCGAAATCCCCTGTGAAGAGTACCAAATGCCTTCTACGGTGCACTATTCCTCTTTGAAAAAAGCCTGGCCCGGGTCAGCCCTCCATTTGAAGGCCCCTTGAAGATGCAGGTTTATGCTGAATTAAGGAGTCTCAGAGCCGTGAAACGTATGCTGTCGACTTCTCGCTAGAACCATTTCCTTTTTGGTAGACCTACAAGTCACGTCCATGCTCCACTTAATCGCGGAGAAGGTACAAAATTAGGCACCCCTCGGAGAACGTTCATCGCCAGTTCGTTTTGTAGCATTAGGCTGTCGGTACCGCCGAGTGGAGTGCCAATGAGAGTGCTCGTACCGTGCATGCCCACGGCATACGAGTGGTTATTTGTCTGTACTGGTTATTATCGAAACGGACCGAGAACGATGTTATCGCTCCAAGAATGAAAACCGCTGTCCATGGCTGGGTTTCGACTTGGTCTCGTACCCCGCTCCGATCGAAGCGATATTTTGTGGCGCCTGTGCCAACAAATTCACAAATATTTGTTGCACTCGCGCGTCATTTTGTACGATACGAATGGACTTGTGGCTTTGCATCGGTAGGAGGGATAATTGGAGGAGCTATTTAGATATAGGGATTGCATGGCTGCGAGGCATTCGGGGAACTCATCAGGTAAAGGAAGCTCTTGGTGAATGCTGGGCGACTGTTGGAGGAAGCTAAAGCTGTCAGTGCATCTTTTAAGGCCCTCGTCGAAAGCCCGCTGTAGTTCCTCTCAGCTCACAAAGGGGCTTTGCGTTCCCCTTATGATGTCACTGTCCCACAGTGGTTTATCTTCGATTTTGGCTGATCTTGAATTCATTAGGGTAGGGCTTGTTAGAGGCACTTCCGAAAACCTTCTGTACTCTCTAGGTGATGTCTCCTTTGTCGGCGACCCCTCAGCACCTCATATCAATGCTCGAAAATGCCCTTACAAAGTCCCTGTTCCCTGGTCAAGAGGGGCTTCGATGTGTACGCCGTTTAGCTTATGGCGTTGGTTAGCGGATGTACCCTTGTGCGGTCTGATCTTCGGCGTTAATGGCCTCAATGGCCCCGCCGGTTAGTGGGCCAAAATCTGACTGAGTCTGAACTGACTGCTGTAGACAATCTTCATAGCCTACATTATGACGTCTTCCGCATTGCATTCCACCCTTCCACCCACACTCCATCTTCTTGTGCCTCCTCCACGTCATCCCATTTGACCCGGCCGGCGGCCCTTCATAACCTCATTTCGCGGGGTCAAAGAGCCCCACTTGCGAGCAAGCGGTGGCGGTGAAATTAGTTTGCTTCTTGGCGGAACAATGCCAGCAGCGCTCCCACGGGACGCTTACAAAACGCCGACGTCCACAAGTCGAAATTTGCGGTGAAAGGCGCGCGACCCCGGCGGATCGTGCGGAATGCAAAAGTGAAAGAAAACAATTACCGACGATTATATCCCGTGGGATTTGGCAGGAAATTGGCAAGGTAAAATGAGCAGACTTTGTACGGCTCAGTCGGACCGAGCACCGAGCTGGCTTATGTTTAAGCGAGGATAGACGTAGTTTAGAATGTTTGTGGGACTTTGTGCTACCGACGCTAATGTGTATTCGTGTAGCCAAGCAGGCACCTGTGTGGGCGCCTGACCTGGGCAGGGCTGGACGCACCTGCAACCCACAGCCGATTCCAAAATTTGACAACGATTCCGATCCCCTTTCCGATCTCAGAAATGACCCACATTCGATGTCGGTTGTGTTGACCGACATCGATTCCGATTCCGGCTCTATGCTATAAGCATGTGAAGCTCAATAAAATACATGCGTGAAGGGAATCGGCGGGATTGATCTCTTTGACAGGTCCCGATTCTAGCTTGGACTCCAAAAATGCGATACCTATACGATGCTGATTCCGATTACCGCCCAGCTAGGGAAACGGACCGGTTTTTGTACGGATGTGAGCTCGGGGCACGACGTCGCACCCCCTCCCCCGTCTCAAGCCTTGGATTTGGATCGATCAGAGCAGATTTTTCGGCAGTGCACGGAAGTGGGCCCGATCCAGTCCCGTCGCTTCGTCCTTTTTTACCAGGACGTGTTCTACGATTTTTCCGCTAGTTCCGCGTGTCCCCAGTTTCGAGCCTGATCTTTACGCGGAGCCTCACAGAACGCCTAATCCCCTCAGCTTCCGCTTTCAGCTTGGTCCTCTCTGCCCTTCGAAGCGCTCGGTGGCGACCCTTTCGTCCTCACTCTACGCTCCCAGGATGCCGCACTACTCGTCGCTCGTCGCATTGTTGGTGGGATTCGTCGGGTGCTCGCTAGCCACAGAGTCCCTCGTCTCCGGTGGGCCCGGAGAGAAGGCCTCGGGACCCCAACTGGTGCCGGTGGAGGCACATGAAATCTCCGCGTTGGACCTCGATCAGATCTGCGAGCACTACCCCTGGCTCATGCACTGTCAAGGTAGGTCGGCTTAGTCGACACATGGCATCGGAAACCTAGCAAAATGATTAATATCAGCAGACTGGGAATCAAAAAATTCGAACCGAACCTAAACCGGATGACAGAAGCTGGGTGGTGTTTTCGGTCGAAAAGGGAATGATTTTTTTCAGTTTTTGGACCTTATCCGAGCCCCGACTTGCCGAAGGCAAAAAAAGCACCGAATTTCCGAAATCCGGAATTCAGTCCATTTCCTGGTGCCTACAACCCATTCTTGCCCTTTAGGAGGCGCGATGGAGAAGCGCAAGTCGGCGTACATGCGATTCGGTCGGTCCGCGCCCTCGGAGGACTCGTCGGACTCGGACAACGCCTTCGAGAACTTCGAGAAGCGGAAGAGCGCCTACATGCGGTACGTTTTGTTCTATACTTCGGAAATTCCCGGAAGACACCGTTTGCCTTCGAAAAGGTTAACTTGGGGTCTTCAGGTTCGGCAAGCGATTCGACCCGGCCGGCTTCGGCGACTCCGCGGAGTTCGGCCCCGAGATGGCGAAGCGCAAGTCCGCCTACATGCGCTTCGGCAAGCGCAAGAGCGCCTACATGAGGTAAGCTTGCTTCTGTAGGCCGAGGGACAATTCGTAGCTTAGGTATTAAGATCCTATAGTGTCTTCCACAGAAGGCACTTTAAGGGTTAAATTACCTGTTAAAGTTTTGGCCATTATTCAGCTGGTTACCGTAAAAGCTCTAATATAAGACGCCCGTCTTCTAATTTTCGATGGTCAAATTTTCGAGATTTTCGTGAAAGTCGTAAAGGGTCCCCCCTATGGTTTTATCAAAATTTTTCGAAATTTTGGTGACAAAAAGTTCTCGTCTAGAATGAGTAGTTATGGCCTAAAACGTATTCTAAACATGTCTCTCGGACAAGTCAACTTTGAAATTTTTGGCGCCCGTCTTCTATTAGGGGCCGTCTTATATTAGAACACGTCTTATATTAGAGCTTTTACGGTAGAAGATCTATTCAGCTCCTAGACACGCTTACCCGACATAAATGATGTCTGTAGGTAGAGCTATGTCGGTACGCAGGTATTCCTGAATGCATGAATTTCTCTCTAGGTAGGCACAATGTGTGTCCGTACCCTTAGTAGGAGTGCAGCGAATGGATAAGCGGCTTGACCCATTGGCTTGAAAAGAACCATTTGTCTAATACATAGGCATGATGGGTGTATGTATTTACCCATTTAGGACTTTCAATGACTTTTCCCGATCTCCCCTATCCGGCCTGGTCAGTTAAATCCGACCCCGGCGTTTACGCACGATTGTTTGTCCCGGCATCCCCACCAAACCGCAAAGTAGTTCGCCTATCCGAATTGCTCGAACGGTACCAGCGGATCTGATGGGATTGTTGAGCTTGTTCGCTCGGCTGTTATCCGTTTCCGGCCAAAGGCCAATGGGTTCACAAGTTTGTGATATTGCGGAAAACCAACATGGCATCCACGGGACCATCCTGTTTTTCCGTTTTATGACGCACGTGGAACATCGCTAGCTTTCACACATCTCCGGTTCTCCGCTCATTATCCACTACAACGCGAGCGGATTAGGCCTAAGGAACGCTGGCTTTCTAGCCACAAACGAGCGTTCATTTCCGCCCCAAGGCCCAAAATATAGTGGGCATAAGGCCGGAAAGATTAGCGCCATGTGAACGCGGATTTCGTAAATGGCATGGCACATTAAGTTGGCTCGAAAATAACTGCTAAGCCCCGTGGAAATCACGCCTTTCTAGGGGCTTAACGCTCAAGTTCGAAGCATCCCAGGAAGTAAAGTGAGAGCCGGGACGAAGCGGAACTTGTCTAAAACTTCCGGTACGGGTTGCGAATAGACCATAAAAAATTTTTTTGTTTTATAGCCAAGCAAATCCTGGTGACGTGTTTGTCTTAGGAAGCACTGAAATAGAGGTTTCAGCAGTGCCGTTTGGATAACAGCTTACAGGGGCCTTTGGTGAACGACACTCCCTCTAGCGTACCATCCAGACGTCTCCTTAAAGTCGAGGATTCTTGCTGGAACGAACTCTCTCCATGACTCCCCTTTGGTTTTTTAACCACTAAACCCCCTTCGCCCCCAAGTCCTCGCCCCTAATTTCTCTGTGTAAGAGGTACGAGGTCGGCAAGCCTGTTATTTCATCGCCGTCCGTGCATTGTCCTATCCCCTAAATAATGCAAATAATAAACAAGTGTAGAGTGCATTCGGCCTCTAAGTGTCATTCCGATATTGACAACCATCCGCAGCTATTTTTTCACGGTTCTTTGAGGCCCACGCAATCTACGTCAGCATCGCTTGGCCTCATGTTTGCGGAATACTTTCAGACGTTCGAGAAGCGCTGTTGTCCTGACAACGCATCGCTCGTACGCATCAGAGTATCTCTTAGATAGAGGTCACGAGCCGTCATTTTTCCCCTCATCCTCGGCTTTAATTTCCTGTCTCTAGCGAGCCATGGTCATCCACCTCAAATTCCTAAGGGGACAGAGAAAGGACAATGGGGACCTCTTATCACAACCAGGGAAATCGCAGTCGGACCATAGTGAGTAAAGCGTGTCTGGAACATCGGCTTGGAACGCCCAGAATCATTAGACGATCATAGTACAAGGAAATGAGCCCCGGGAGCCATTTCCTTCCGGGACCAAAGAAGAAAAGGGCTCGAAAATCCCTTAGGATCACGCCATGTCATCGAGCTTATGGTGCATGAACTGTGTGGCTTATAATCCGAGGGATGTACGGTCGTGGATAGCAGCAAAGTATTAGGGATCAATCAAAAAGGTTTGACACATATTATGGGATGGTGCTTTAGGTTCGGCAAGCGCTCGGATGACGTCAGCGACGAGGCGATGGCGATGGAGAAGCGCAAGTCCGCCTACATGCGGTAAGCAGTGACCTAGAAGACACCCAGTTTGACGTTGGACATGTGGCTGGCCGATGCGGATAATGAAGTCCCGCATGCGCATAGAGGACTCGCATGCGAATATCGGACTCGCATTGCATAGAAGACTCGAATGCGCATGGAGGTCTTTGCATGCGCGTATAGGGCGCGCATGCACGTATCGGACTCGCATACTCATACAGGACTCGATGTGCATGGAAGACTCGAATGCGCATAGAGATCTTCACATGCGCACATAGGGCTCGCATGCACGTATCGGACTCGCATGCGAATAGCGGGCTCGCATGCGCAAAGTGGTTTCGCATGCACATAGCGGATTCGCATGAGCATGCGAATAGCGAATTCGCATGCTCGTAGAGGTCACTGATACGATGCGAAATAAGACAGTCGTTGCGAGTCTAGCTGTCCGTTCGCTCCGATGACTCTCTGTACGGTCGGTACGGGAAAAATTACTTTGCTCATTCTGCCTAATTATCGCTTACTTACTTGCTATTTCAGCTTCGGTCGCCGCTAAGTCCACTCCGTCCGCTCCGGTCACTGTCTGTACGTACGCTCTCTCTCTGTCTCCGGTGTCCTCCTCGCATTCAACAACGGCCCGTCATCGACTTTCGAAAACTCCGCGCTATCGTCGTCCTTGTGGTGGAAACGTGCTCCTCTCCAACAAGATCTCTCCTCCGTCGTCGTGGATCCCTCCTCATGCTACTTCCCTACTTTGCGTGGTCCCCGCCACTCCATCCGAATGAACAAGAAGAAGGAACCAAAGACCCATATCCGTCTCTCAGTACCGACTGTTGCAGCGCTCTGTTAGTAGGCCAGTGTGTGGTTTATTTGGAAATAAATTATTCACTTGTATGCGTTCGACGTTTACTAAATCAAGCAAGGGTTCTTCAGGTATCATCATCAAAATGCTGAAAAGATAAGTCTGGGGATAATGCGCGAACATGTTTGTTTTTGGAGTTACTGTCTTCTCACGTACAAGGCGAGAGTTTAAAGTCCGGAACATGACGATTGGTCACGCCCACTTGGGCCAAGAAAACAAATGCTTGGGCCGAAAAATGCTACACGTAGGCCGACGAAAGTTATACCTTGCCACACGTCCAATACCGCAATGTTCCTGAGCAGGTACATCCAAGGAACGAGCGCGTTGCGGCCATAAACGTCTGAGAGAACACTAGTGGAAAATACCGACAAGCAGTTAAAGTGGCCCTGCAAAGGTACGGATACTCACATGTATTCGTCTTAACGAATCTTTGCGAAGGCGAAAGCCTTCTGTCTGCAATCGTCGGAAACGGATTCGTCGCATGGGCTACGCCATTGGACGGCGTGATCTAACTAGTACAGATGGCATCTACCCCATCCCCGCCCGGCGCCGGCCGGAGTGACCCGTTTCCCCGGGACGGCAGGCAGGGCCATTCTACTGCCAGGAACCGTTTCACCGCACCAAAAATTTTGAATTTTTTAGCGCTTTCTTGACCGAATCTTTTGGAAAAGTCGGCTAGACCCAAAGTGCCATAACCCGTAATACCTGGTCCAAAATATCGATCGAAATTTTATCAAGTTTTAGCAGTGATCCAAAATACGGTGGCCCGAATTGCATGGCCCAAAATACATGATCCAAACAGCTTGTTACATAAGGCCCTCTGGACCACGCACCCTCTTGATCGGACCACGGATCATGAGAGTCGGGCAATGCGTCACGATGGTCAGACCTCACTTAAGGTTGGCGGAACACGCAACCGAAAATTGGATTATGAGTCGCTCTGGTAGGTCTATTTCATGCGGGTTGGTGTTTCGCGCCGCTCGTCTATATGGTCGGAAAGCTACGACTGCGATCGGAAAACAGAAGCCTTACGATCTGACCTCAAGTCGCTACGGACGGACCACGCAGCACACGGTGCTCCCAGTGCACATTCAGTTGGCGCATCGCGCAACCTACATACTGGTCGGACCATGCGTCGACGTGGTCGGACAACGAGAGTTGTCGGACCACGCCAGGGCGTAGCTGGTGGTAAGCCATGCGGCCCTGCCTCCCCCCCCCCCCCGTTGGGCCCGCACATTCCGATGGTCGGAATACGCATATTGCTGGTCGGATCACTCACCCTCGATGGTCGGAACATGGGCAGGTGGTCGGGCCGCACATCCGGGGACGGACTGCACTTTCAGTTATCTTCCTCCGATATGCGTATGCCGCCATCGAATTCAGGCGTTACGAACGTGCTAATTGCATGCTCTTTTATGCCCAAGCGTTTACTACGCACGGCTGTACACGAGCATGTTTAAAGCATGGCGTGCTGCACGAAATTATTCCCATGAAGCCGTTCGATAAGTTCATTTAAATTCTGCTACTTTCGTTTATGATTAAGTAGAATTTATTCCGATTTTATGCACAAAAGAGCGCATAAATATGCGGTAAATTTTATATGACTTCGTCGAACTCCTTGCTGCCGAGGGTTGCAGGTCTCGGTGCTACTCTCGCAGTGGTTCGCGTGGTCATTTGTTCCGGGTGGACCTTGTGCGGGTCGCTAACTTGACTGCCGGAGCCTGGCATCGATGGGCGGCTGATGCCACTGCCGATACCGAGCTTCTCTTCACGTCCTTCCGCATGCTGACGTTCATCGTCAGGTAGACGACGCCAGGGAGGCCTGAAAATTATAAGGAAAATACACAGTACGAATTAAATTCATAAACCTAATGAAATTAGGCTCAGTTTGAACTTTTTGAAATATAAATGCTTTTATATCATTTTTAAAATAAAACATATTAAAAATCAAAGAATCAACAAAAGCCATTTGCGGACAAACAAACTTGGCAAAGGGTATAACTTTGCTCAGATCAAATCATACTGCTGCGATCGCTAACCATGCGCCGAAATCCACACCAGCTGTGCGACGGTGGCAATCAAAGGGTTCGCGTGAACGTAGTGCATGAACGAGTAGATGAACGCTGTTGCCAGATGGTTAAAGCTGATCAGGAGGACTTGCAGGAAAAGCTAAACCACGGTCTGTTTGCGGTCTAAAGGATGCGCTTGCTTAGGGAGCCCTACTTGCAAAGATGATGGCCTTGTTCGTAAGTCAGTCGTGCGGCTGAACTATGCCTACATGACAAATGGTCCTAACATCACTTAGTCCTATGCTATGTGCTTAAAACACGACCTCGCTAGGCAGCATTCCGGAGTAACTTCGTTCTAAAGATGGCAAGGAACTTGCGCTAAGCAAGAGGCTGGGAAACACTGATAAGCCTTTAAGCTTAAGTGAACTCTCTCCACGAGTCTGATTACACCTAAAGCCATAGACGTCATTGATTCATTTCATGACAGTTTAGCTATTCGCCCCAATCAGTAGGACTAAGCGCTACTCATGCAAGCTGGGCTGTCTAAGCAACCGTTGTTCTTAAACTATAGGCCTATAGAAACGTTCGTCCTTAAGCTAAACGACCCTTGCACGTCCCAACGTGCAGACCTCTGACTTTATGCTTCCCAAGTTTTCGACCTAAGCTGAAACGCTTTGCAGCAACGTACCGACTTCCGGCTGGCGACGTTCTTCCTCCAGTCGCTGGTGTCCGACTTCTTGTTCAAGTCCCAGACCATTCGCACACAGAAGATCGCGTAGAGGGAGGTAAGCAGGATGAGCACAAAAACGTTGTGCACCGCGAGCTCGTGGGCGCTGAACTGAAAGGAGGAAAATGACAATTAAAAAATTGAAATTCAGTTTAAAAAAATAATTAACTAAATATGTTTAATTAACTCAAAATCTACTTAATTAAAAATAACTGAAGAATATGATAAATTAACTCAAATATTACATTGTCTTCGGTGTCGTCGATGTAGCCCAGGTGGGGGTTGAAGTGCCAGCAGCCGATGACCCCGTTGAAGATGATCGTCTTCGCGAAGACGAGATGATGAATGCCGTAGAGCGACGGGAGAAGCAGCCAGACCCAGGTCTTCCAGCCGCCAAACATCCTCTCCGCAACGCGATGCGACATGATGTCGACGCAGCGGTTGAACGCGAGCAGGATCGCGCCCATCGTCTCGCTGTACCACCAGACTGAAAGGAAGCGCAGTGCTTTGAAAACCGAAAGTTATCACAAAATCTTCGACTTTATCGGGAAAATCAGTGCAGTCACAAGGAGTTCGCGTCCAAAAGGAGGTCTCCCCTTTGAAGAAGAAGGTCAGCCAAGCCGGAAGCAAGTGAACCTATTTGGAAAAGAGATCGGCCGCGTCTAGCAAGGGGGTCACCAATCCGGACGAGGTAAAGCCTATTTGGAAGGAGGTTAGCCAACTCCGGGAAGACCTTAGCGAAGCATTCGGAAGGATGTTTCAGGTACTAAGAGGTCAGCTCTTCTGATGAGGTCTCCTCCTATACGGAATTCCCCATGTTCCACGTGGGCGTCCGAAATAGACTTCGGCATTTGGGACCCGAGCCGAGCTCCGAGCTGAGACTCTGAACTCGGAGCTCGGCTCGGGCCGAGCAACGGACCGAGCTATATTTGCGGTATTCGCTGTATTTGCCACTCGAGCCTAATTCCGATCTGGGGCAGTCACCCCGAGCCGAGCTCCGAGCCGGGCAGCTCGGCTCAGGGCTCGGGTTCCGAAGTCTAGTCCGAAAGCCCGCCCATCCTCGAAGAAGCCGAGCTTGTGGACAATGATTGCGCGACCGACCCTGCAGCAGAGGCAACCCTGCACAGCCGGGCCCTAGGCCCGCCGAGCCGGGCCGGGCCCGGGCCTCGATTTTGCAAAACCAGCCGGGCCCCGGGCCGGGCCTGGGGTAGGCCCGGCCCGACCCGTTTAGGCCCGGCTCAGGACTCAAAAATTGCCACATTTTAATCAAACTTTTAATACATTTTTTTTGGAAATTAGTCAATAAGTCGTTCTGGCGGTGCCTGCGGCAAGCTATTTTAGGTGAAAATACTCGAATGTTGTATTTAAATTCATTATGGGGGGGGGGCAACAGTTAGCCTATGGAAGGTACCAAAGGGGGGATCCAAGGGGATTTTTCCTGTCTAGCCTAAATAGTCAAGGCCCGCCGAGCCTTTAGGCCCGGCCCGGCCCGGGCCGGGCCTCGAGTTGAAGGCCCGTTGTGCAGGGTTGAGCAGAGGCTGACTTACTCGACGCGGGCAGTCCCAGTGCGTACAGCAACGTGGGCGCCGAGCAGTAGACCAGCCCCATGAACATGAAAACGCCGGAGCCGAGCGCTATCACCGGCAGCGCGGTGATGTCGAGGATGGACATGAAGAACATGATCTTGTAGCAGGACGAGTTCTTCATTCGGTGCCAGATGGCCGGCAAGCAGAGGAGGTGCGCGGTCTGAACCAACGAAACAAAGTTTGAAATTTGTTCTGGAATTTCTCAAGCAGAACTTGAATATTCTCAGGTAAACTCCGACAAAATTTTAACAGAAATTTTGAAAATCACGTAGATTGCCATTTAAAGACACCGCAATATTGGCAAAAATTTTTATGCGAAATTTCTGTCGCAAAGTGACTAAATCAGCAGAGACACGTCGAAATTATTAATTTATAAAGAAATTAAAAAATTTATTTTAAGAATTCAGCACTCTACGTAGGTATGCAAAAAATAATTAGTTAAAAAAACGATTCACACGTTTTCATCAACTTTAAAAATTATTTACCTCGTAGATCAAAAAGAGCACGATGTATAGGCCGCCAAGGATCGGATGCTGTCGGAACGCCAGCGGAACGTCGTCGACGTTGTACGTCTGACACGCATTCACGTAGAGTCGATCGAAGTCGTCCGGATGGAAGAGGATTTGGAGGGCGCCGTACTGGGCCATTCTTGTACGTCTCTGTTCTAGGTTGAGAAATGTAAAATGTATTTATCAGACAAGTAAAACAGCTCGAAGAAAATACATTTAAGCGCATAATGACTGACAAAACAGCTTGTAATCCGCCAGGAAATGCCTTGAACAAAACATTTTTTTGCCTTATTGCACAGGAAATGCTCTCACGGGCTTTGGGCTAAGTGGAGACCGATGCCATATTTGTTGCGGCATTAACAGGCGGGGACAAAGTCGCGACTAGACTGTCGGAGTAGTACAATTACGCATGCGCCCGTTACAAGGACGGCACCACTTCTCGTCCTAGCTGTACGGATTCGACATGCTTAGCCACGCGCATGGTATTGTAGGATTGAAACCATAACGTATGTATCGTTGGGTGCCTCTTCGAGACACAACATAGGTGGCTACAATCTTGCGCATGAGACAGATATACACCGATAAAAGACTGAGCATCGTGCAAGGCTAAGAATAAACCATTCATATGCCTTAGGTCTCCCTGACGTCCTGCGTATAAATGTTGCATCCCCATATCCGACTTTTAAGACTGCCTTCAAAAACTTGGTACCCCCATTCAAAAATGCATTTTGCGCTATTAAAAAATGCCATTTTGCATTTTGGACTTTCTGCCATTTTTTTCTGGGGAAGGAATTCTAATGTATTGCGCGGGAAGACAACATCTTTACGGATATGGACGATTGTAATTTCATGGGAACTATGAGCCCCGCGCGAGCTCGTGGTTAATTGTTTGGGCCATAAATCATTCGGGATAACGGCGACCTACAACTAAGCAGACCTGGCAGGGCTGGTAGCCTATCCCCGGGTCTCTGTCCGGGAAAAGTTGTGGTCAAAATTCGACTGTGAGTTTTGACCGACCTGGCTCCGTCCCCGGGAAAAGGCCAAGTCAAGTGACAACAGAAAGCCTCTGAGTCTGAAAGGATTCGGCATTGTCGGTGGGCTGGGATTTGTTCATCATTTTATACATGTCTCTTCCTTAGTATCCCACAAACCGGCGCATTTTATATTGCAGTCAGACGTAGACGTCTGGTAACGCAACGTGTACATCCTTGGACTTCCGATAATCTCCTCTAACTCATCTCAAATACAAAGCGCTCATTCAGCTCACTCGCGACCTTTCGTAGAGCTACGGGTGCGACTCAAAGAAGGTGTCCACAGTGGCAACATGTCGCCGCTACAAAATGATTGAAGCTAGAGTACAACAATCCGCTCCTAGAACAAAGGGTACCTCGGCGACGTATGCGCCGAAGTCACGGGTTGCGCATGCCTGCATAAAACTATAGATCGCAGGTCCCTGCCTAATTCGTCTCACATTGAACCAGGCACCGGCGACGCATGGCCGAAAACAAAAGCAAAAGTGTGGGCTGATAACGTGGCTTTAAGCCGACAACGACAGACCCAGCCTTAGCGGAAATATAGGCTAAATCGTAGGCATTATGCAATCCCACGTGCCTTGCCGTCGTGAAGTACTAACAAGAATCAAACAAAAAAAAGAATTTCAGTCACATTAAAAGAGTCACGGCAAAAAGCGACAATTTCGCGGCAGGTACCTTGGACCGTACCATGCTGACTCGTTACGTGTCGTAATGCCGTGCCGTAATCACAGCACGAAGTCACGGCCCACCGCACGGCACGGCACATTTCCTCTGTTTAATAGCACGAGAGTAATTTTGGGTAATATCTTTTTGCTTTTTGAATCAAAGGGGAACCCAATCGCAATTTCCCAAATCCTAACCTTACTGACCGTACTTCCCAGCAAAGTAGGATCAAGTCTGGTGGGCAAACAGGAGACGAAACATTCGAATCTGGGTTCAACGGAACCATTCCACTTCACCCCATCCGGACAAGTTCGGTCTGACAAACGCGCACGGTGTGTTTACTCTCTACCGTCCGAGGTAGTTTATAAACCGTGCTGGTCCAAACACCCCTTCCGGCCACTTTCCGGTCGCGACGCCGACGAGACTAACATGCGTGAGCTCGGCACAATTTCCGTCGGCTTCGCCGGTCCGGCGTTGCGTTCAGCCGTGTTAATAGTGCGGATGGCAACATTGTGTGGGATAATCCCTTTGTTTGAGCGACATAATTTGGCAACAATTACCGAGAAAATTACGCAACAACGCGCGTGATAATTGTTCCTCGGAGACCGTCTGCGCCGACGGTTTCCGCCCGAAAATTAGACGGATATGGGTTTTGCCTGATAACGGGTATTGGCGGACAACAATTGAGGTATTATCGCGTGTTTCGACGAATGTAAAATAACTCGGTTCTACGTAAAACGGAAGAAAGTTGCATAGAGACAGAACATTTACAAAAAAGTAACAAACCGCCAAGTCCAAAACACATAGGCCGGCGGAATGAAAACGGCAGGCTAAGACACGCAATTCTTAGCTAAACACAGTTCGGCATAGCCAAAGAGGTCTGCTCACAAAGGTAAAGGAAATCATAAAAGAAAGTAGAAACTGTGCTTCCATAATGCTAAGGGGTGGCGAACGCGCCAAGGAGTGGCGCAGGGGGAGACGACATTTTTGGGCCTAGGGGAGCGTCCAGAAAGTCTGTAAGCATTACATCGCCTTTTGTGACCCCCCCCCCCCCCTCACCCCTGTAATCAAAATGTAATCAGGGGTATGACCCCTCCCCCCCCCCCTCCCCCTTGTAACATTACGCCCACAAAATCGGGTTTTAAGCAGTCTAAAACTAGGTACCTTATACGTATTAGTTTAGAAGCATGTTATTCGACGTTCTGAAGCATAAGACATCTTTTAATGTGACACTTTCATCACACTAAATTTTCTATTTTTTGCCTTGGTCCCCCTTTGGTGCTTACGCTCGATGTCACATTTTAGGCCGCCGCATGCGCCCATAGCGGAAACCGGATTTAGCCCGCCACGCTAATGGTTTTCTGGCCATTTTACGAAACTTGCAATGAAAAACTTTGGCTCAAAATCGGCCCAAAACGGGCCAAAATCGGTGGAAAAATGGCCCGCCGCAGGCGAAACCGACCAAACTTTCGGCGAAATTGGGCAAGTTTGGTCAAAATGTGTTCAAAAGTGAGTCCATAATTGGCCCGCCGCAGGCGATACCAACGAATTTTTAGGTCAAAATTTGCAATATATAGTCAAAATTTGCTCTGGGCGGCGGCGGGCGCTCCGGGCCATTTACCTAGTGCTGATTACGTAATCA
>JNEY01000015.1:795915-855642 GCA_020875895.1 Aphelenchus avenae
GGCCCTTAGAACCCCCCTCCCCTGTAATCAATCGTAATCCAACGGTCCTCGAACCCCCCCCCCCCCCCTCCCCCCCCTGTAAGGCTTACATATTTTCTGGAATCCCCCTAGTGTTTCGTCAAGTGGATAATGATGCGATTCCAAGTAAGATGGCTGAAATTAAGGCAGTCCGAGAAGGTCTCACGCTAAACGATCCGCTAACTCTATGGGGGAATGTATCAAGAAAATATGTACGTCTCCCGTGAAGACTCGAAACTGGGGCAGAACGACTGCAGGGTTTGGACAAAGTGAGTTTACGAGCCGAAAAAGACAAGCTGTTCAGCATCTTAAACACTTTACCGAGAAAACACTGCCACTATACGACGCTGCATCAAATGCATTCACGACACGTGCAAGATCGAAAGGTCACCGTCGCCCCAAGAATTATGCCGAAAGAGCCAATCTCTGCGTGCAGCTCACCAACAAAGTTGCCTCGCATGACCGACGAGGCCGAAGCTCGAACGTCCGCTAACACTCGCATGTTCTTTAATTCCAATTAAAAGCGGCTGCCGAAAGTCATAGAGCAATTCGCATACATGCTCACAGGGCTACAGCCACAAACTGTATTATTTCCACATGCGAAACCTGCACGGATTTGAAGTCCCGGTACCTAAATGGCGTCCGATATTCGAAAAACGGAAAATTTCTGCTAGCAACTCTACTCCGAATTTGTCAAAAACAACGAAAACATGGCGGTAAAAGTTCGTTTACAGCAATAAACGGTGACCGCTCACCAACCCGCCTTTTTGCGGGCCCGATTAATGCGGGCGTATCGCAGATATTATATCGTCGACGCTATACGAGTCGTATATCTGAGATATACGACTCGTACTAGCGTCGACGAACGCAAATTAAGCGACAAGGGAACGTTTGTCATTTGACGGACGTCACAAGTTCCCCGCCAAGTTCCTCATAACGCCCACTGGGGACTGATTTTTCGCTAATAGCTGTTTTTGTAATGATCCAGCTGTAGTCCAGCCACCTAGTGTCCGCAGGTTGAGTTTAGGCAGTCCACGTGTTTCGGCTTTAAACTCGAAACACCGTTGAGCGGACGGACATTTTAAGAAAAAATTCGAAGCATGAGAATGAGGCTTGGGGCCTGCCTTCATTGTGCTTTCACGAATAGGTACAATTAACCCGTTAGCGCCGCCGTTTTAGCGGACATTCCAGTTATTTGATAACTTGAAAAAGAGGTATTTTAGCGCGTACGCTTTAGCTAAAGAAGCATTTGTTATTTTTATGTGAAGCAAGTCGAGATGAGTACATTAAACTCGCATTAAATGGCAGAAATTCTACCTGTACAAAAGTACCAATGGGGGGATCAGGGGCGCTATTCGTACTCTTGCCGGAACGGGCATTTAGAGAGCTGCGCTGCTCTCGGGACGCGTTTGTGAAGCCGGAAGTCAACATACCTAGCGCGTTCTTTGAACGCGCGACATACCCCTACCAAGAACAAACGGATATCAAAGTCTGAGACCCGCTTCGGAGCCAGCGCTCGTTTCATGCGCATCCACGAAGACCATCTGAGCCTTGGCATGCCAGTAAAGACTTCTCGGAGCACGGCCGGACCAAACCACACTCAGATTGGCAAATTTCCATTACAGTAACGAAGTTACAGTAGCTGCGCGCAAGGCTGCACGGCCTTGTTGAATACGCTTGCGCATACTGTAACTCCGATTATGAGCTGGTCTACGGGCGTCTGGGCAGTATATACCTAGTTATTGGGGTTCTAGCATGCTCATATTAGGCTAGAATGTTGAGTAGCTGCGTTAGCGGAATTTATAACATCGTCAGCAACATTCTGAGCTCAAGTTCGGCAGTAGTACATCGTCTCAACAGCTCGAAACAACGTCGCGAAGTTGCCAAAAATTCAGCGCGACTAGCTCGAAGTTCTTCGAACACAACTTTTTGCTTAGTTACGCTAGAAACCTTATTTATACATCAAGACGTTCCCAAGACACTACTCTAGAATCGTACGTATGGGATTTCCAAAATATGGAATCGTTCATGAGTTATGATTGTTTAAACGTTTTGGGCGCCCACGAAAATACGCAATCCCGCTTCAAGTACATGACTTTGGCTTAACACAACTCCGCGATTATTTATCATAGAGGTATGCAGCTAGCGACAGGAGAATCACTATATCTCAAAGCAAAAAGTAGCGTATGCTTTTTCCGAAGTACTGCCTTAGTCTGGAGATATTCAAATTTTACTGGATTCGATGGCAATATTCGACAAAAAGTGTTGCCTACATCGCCCAATAAAATTTCTTCATATTTTGACCAAAACTGACAATCTTAGGCTCATTTTAATCGGGACAAGACGGGCTACAAACGTACAGAATGATTTTCCGAGAATTCCATCTTTGCGCTAGATGCAAGCAATAATACGTGAAAATAAGCGATTTTCGCGAAAAAGGAAGGTAATTTCGGCCCAATATAAAATTTACAGTTTTCCTCCAAATAGGGCAAATTGAATATCATTCGATAGAGAAATTCAGCGGCATTAATCGTACAGAAGCGTTTTTCGATAACTTTATTCTCCCTGGAGAAAAACCTGAATAATCGACGAAAAATCGACGAATTTTGGGAAGTAAATAGAGTTACTGTAATTTTCCACTAAGCGAGTTACAGTAATGCGCGCGCAGCCCTTGTAATAAATTTGCCAATCTCAGTGTGGGAATACTACAGTAATGGTCCGGCCGTGCGGAGGAACGCTTACATAGAGGGAAAAAGCGAAGACGTCCATGATCGACCTTTACTTTTAAAAACAGATTCAGACGCATAGGTAAGCTTTCACATAATTCATCATGAACCAAACCGAATCTTTGCCGGATTGATGACATTTTTAAGCCGTCGTATATGATTAGGCTTAGGTCATTCATTAGAGCTGAAGAATGCTCAAACTGTTATTGCGAACCATGTTGAATGCGGTTAAAAATGCACTTATTTGAAACGGCTTTCTGCAATTCGCCCGGAGAATGAAAAATGACTCAGACGGAGGTTCTTGTCGCTATGCGTACGCCTTAACAGCGGCGTCGCTTTCCGCTGAACCATGGGAACATCTCAGCGACCAGCTACACTCGTCGCCTTCTCGGTAGTCATTTATTCACGCACATTACAGGAAACCGGGTAAAAAATTGTTTGCGCTGAGCCAGACACGAAACACACGTACTCGGGACTGAGCACGTCTGTTGACACGAAGGCTTAGTCGGTTTCTGGATAACCCCTTCTACATCAAAGAACGTCAGAGAAAGGCACACTGCAGTTCTGTAATTATGACCTCATCGGGTGTTTTTTTCGTATGACACGCACCGCAGTTCTCTTATTGAAATCGTAGACTGTAGGCTTTAAAGAGTTTGGATCGGACATAGACCCAGTCGCTAGACGAGACAGCGAGGACCGCCGTTCGACGTCATTTTGCTCGCATTCTTGCTGCACATATTCGTAGCTTACACTAGCCCAGCGAACGTGGTGATTAGCACAAGTTCGTTCGCTTGTTCTTCTCCCTGCAAGTCCACTGAAAAGTGATGGGCTAACTCATAAATTAGCGCTGCGCAATGACATTCCCTTCTCGTCGGACCATCACCCCTGTAGAGAACTTAACCACTGATGCCAAAAATTAGCACAAAAGGTTTGGGCATTCCTAAGTCCAAGACCTACGGAACAACCAAAGCGTGTGCGGAGGAAGCAATTTTACTGTGCCAGCAAAGTCGAATCAGGTCATATCGAACTTGGATAAAGTCGTTTGAGTAGCGCATCCCCCGAGCTACCTAATTAATCCTGTAGTAGTCTCCGAGACCGTGAGCTTCTCGATCACAGCAGCGTTGGTCTTATGAACTTGCAAACCCGCTAATGATCATATTACATAATTGCAACCAACCAATCGCGTGCAATTCGGCGTCTCCAGACGGACAATTTCCGAATAAATTCCGTGACTAAGATACATAATGTGGATTGTATTGACTCGACCAAAAAGTATACTATAGTGGACACAGCTAGCACCCTTAAACACGTACACGAACAGGGTCATTACTGCTGCTCGCACGCATGAAACACACATTTTCACAATCAGAGATTTCAGGTTACGCCTGTTCATAGTCCGACTTGCTTGCACTGTGGACCGTCTTGAAACTGCGCAGTACAAAGGGACGACGGAAGCCAGTCAAAGTGTCCACTCGAACAGCACGCTGCTCTCCCTAGCTTACACTACCTAGGCCACTAGGCTGGCCTAACTGGTCACAAGAGTGCGTCGTTCAAGCTTTTCAGCTCAAGAACGAAGCTCTCGTTCAACAGGCAACATAGTCGCCCGATACTTGTCACCTTGCTTCGCTAATCAGCTCACCGTTAATACTTTTTTGGCGCAACCGGTTTTTTCCCGCAGACCCGGTAAAATGGGAGCTCAGGCCGCCTCGAGCTCCAGTGACGCTGAGTACTACAACTCCTACTTAGGTTCGGAGCCCGAGGCCGGCTCTGGTTCAGAAATACCTAATTGTCTGTGGGGGGGGGGGGTGTCAGTAAGGCCGGCGTTTGATGCTTTTCCCCACATGGTAGAAGGTAATACATTCGCATATGTGCAAAACTTCATACGCAACAATACGATACATAACTGTAGCACTACGCAACGTTACAAAGGTGAAAATTCAGTGCCGACTAAAAGTCGTCGTCGAAGTACGCGCGTTGTCGTCGCTTTCTGGTCTTCTTTTCCACCTCCAACTGCTTGGCAAGCGCTTCTTGCTCCAAGAGGAAGTCGTACTTGTCAGTGTCCTCAATCGCGTCGAGCATCGTTTTCTGAAGCATAGCAAGGTCGTTTACCGCTTCTGCAACCAGGTTGTCCTACCATGTGATCCTCAGATATCGGACCGATGTTGAAGAAATGCTGCTTGCTCTTTCCCCAGGTCATCTTCGCAATTACGACGCTCGCATTGGCTTCTCCCGTCGTGTCCTTTCGGTCGAGCTGAAGCTTGTCCGCCTTGAGCGAAGGCAAAAACGTCTCCGAGTACTTGATGACGTGGCCCACTTCGCTGGAGCACTTGGCACAGAGAAGCGACGCGCAGGTAGTCACGATGGCATCGATCTAAGGTAATAACGACATTAAAAGAAACCTCTATGGCCGCGTAGACAGTCGAATGGGCTGTGCAGCGGTCGACTTTCTTGTTAGTTTTAGGGGTATTAACGGGACTCCGATCTCTTCCACTATGTCGATCCATTGAGGATGCTGTTGGGGATTCATTATCGAATGTCTGGATCTCTGGGAGACAGAGAAACGTTTGAGAAAGTTAGAATTTGTAAACTGAAAGACAGTTGCCGCATTAACTGGCTGTGTTAGCCCTCCGCAAGCGATGCCTACGGGGCATCTAGAAGCCATAAGCTTCTGCATAAGGAACATATATTCCTATCCTCCCTCCCAGCCCTGCTTATGGTGCTGTCCGTCGCTTAGGAACCCAGCACCGAAACTTAAACACTTTGCACACCGGTCCGGGATTTGCTAAGATATTTTGGGCCGTATCTGTTAAACCGCATCAGGCCGATTAACTTTTAAGCCTGCGCCAAGCCGAGTTTAGCCGTATCCGACTGATGCCTCGGCTAACTTACCGAGGGTTTTTTAACTGCCATCATCCTCGTGCGTTGCCAAATCTCGGGCTCGACGCAGACGTAGTGCGACTCGCCAATGGAACGAATGTTGACACTCGAGCTGAGCAGTTCGTTGCACGTGAGGCAGTGCAAGGAGTATCTAAAACGGTCCATGCAATGCAGTGCAAATGAGACCATGCGTCAACGTACTCTCGTTGGCTAAACTCCTCTTGTCGCTGCGCCTCCAGCAGTTTCCGCGCCTCGTCTGCACGTCGAAGTTCTTCCGATTTGACAGCGATCTGTAAGCCGTATGTTGAAAACTTTTCGCGTCTTCATTCGTCAGAACTTTGCGAAAGGAGAGACCTAGCTAGATATTGACCCATGCAAAATTTGTCCGTTATTCGACTGACCGCTAACCAATTGACGATTACTCGGATTACTCAGTCGACGGGTTACGAAATCTAGCTAACCAAACAGAGATTCGTAGTTCGCTGTGCCGAGCGAAAACACTCGTATTTTAGGCAGCCACATGTTTCAACAAAGGAAGAAGCGCCTTTGACATTTAGGGCCAACCGAAAGCTTCGAACCAGCAAATGGTACTGCTATTTTGCGCACTTCGCAAATACACGGGGATCTACGGCAAATGTGATTACCTTCCGCTTCAGAAGTCCTTCGCCAAGCGACTGTAGGTGCCGAATACAGACCATCATCATCGCCTCCTTCTGCATATTCTCCATCTCCTTCTGCTCCACACTGCCGTCCAACGCGAGCAGGATGGACTTGCTTCCGCGCGCTCGTGCACGGCCTGAATACGCGAATCCATTAAGCTCTGTCGCCAGAGACTAGCCTACCTCTTCGCTGAGTGTGCGACCGCTCGGAGCCGACGCTGTTGTACTTGACGATCAGATTGCACTCGGCGATGTCGATGCCTTCTTCGGCGACCGAAGTCGCCACAAGGACCTTCAGGCGTCCGCTTCCGCTACCGAAGCGATAGAGCATTGCCTGCTGCTCGTCATTCGACTGCCCATCCGTCACCGACGCTTGATTGCTGCCTAAAATCAAGTCGGTACGTAGAACGCAGTGTAGGCACCGAAATATCCCCAGTTGTCACATCCATCTCTACGTACCGATAGAGTTATTGGTAGATTTCTGAAAAATGCGTAAGCATGACTTTATGAAAATACTTTCAAATATAATTATTTTTAAAAGAAGTAAATTAAATCGTTTATGGTTGTTAAAACATATGTTAGCAAGCGGGAAAATTTACCAAAAAGATTTTAAATAAAACCGCGTAAAAAGAGTTACATATTGTGCATTCGTTTCGTTTTTAGATTACAAGTATCCTTGGACAAATAAGCTTAAAAATTTATTATTACAGAACGTACTTTAGAATGTGCTTTAATTTTAGGCCTAAGCCCTAAGATACTAAGTGAAAAAACTTAGTATCTGAATCCTAAGTGAATCCTAAGTGGAAAAATGAGGTCAGGTTTGGCCTCGGTGTGGCTTTAACAAGGCTTAACGCGACCTTAAATGAGGAGGTCTCCCCCGCCCTCGACAATGCTTACTTGTCACATATCCGACTTCCTTCTCCCCGAACTCGAGCTCCTCGTGGACGCTATTGAGGTACTCGCAGAGGTTCCGCGCAGCTGCGCGCGTAGCGACAAAGATGAGCGTCCGTGAGTCCGGGTTCGCCGCATACTGCTCTCGGAGGATCTTCTTCAGCTGCACGAGGATGTCCTTCCGAGCACCGCCGGTCTTCTCGGCATTTGAGTGGCGAAGCAAACATTCGTAGACGTCTGAAAGGCACATGAAAATTGGGAGCAACAGTTGCGGCGAGCGCAAGCGTGGGCTCCCATGCAAAATGGCACCTAGAGGAGCGTCCAGAAACAACATCAGCCGACATGGGGGAGGGTCAGCCCGGTGCTGACGAAAAGCTGAAACTGGGGGGGGGGGGTCAGAGCATTGCTGACGTTCAGCATAAAATTTTGTTGAAGACATGCCCGCCACAGGGGAAGCCAACCGATTTTTTCGAGTACGGGTTAAAGAACGCATCTGGCGGGCCGAAACAGCAGGTAACTGAACTGAATTTTGCCCCCGAAAACTAAGGACTGAAAACAACCAACTGGAATTTAAAACCATTTGAGAACTGAATTCGCCGGTTTCCAAGACTTTTTTCTTTTTTGACATTCTGACAAGGGGTCAGGCCGTTGGTGACGAATTCTGACAGTGGGAGGCAAAAGGGCTGACGTATTTACTGGACGCTGCTAGTCCCGTAGGGGAAGAGGAACGTGTGAGATGACGCTGATTTTAGGCCTTATACGGGGGCTTAAAATGTTTTTTTTCTAATCGTAGCCCACGTATAGAAATTTAACCTAGTTCACCCTACCATCGAATCGATTCAAGAGTGCCTCGGCGCCCGGTTCTCGCTGTCGGAACGCAGTCATCTTTTGCACGAGGTAGGTTAGCGCGTACTCGCTCGGAAGAATGTCGTTCACGAGCAGCGCATGAAATTAGTACTGAAAGGGCCGAATGTAAATAGAATAGTATTGCAATGTCCTCCGCCTACCGAGAGGTGTTCGAAGCTTCGAATGAGTAAGTCCCTCTCCGCGTTGTCGCTCGGAAGTCGCTTCATCAGTCCTTGCAGCGCGCCCACGTGGGACTGGTACCTCGCCGGTTGGTTCAGAGGAGGGAAATCCAGGTAGTTCTAAGACGTACACAGATGGATTAGACTTGCCGAATCCGACACCTTCATAAGTCCGATCGACTCCTTCGTCGCGTCTGGCAGGCCCTCGAGAATCGGCCTAATGTTGGCGTGGATTGCCTGCATAACGTGTCGAATCTCGCTGGCGAATTCGTCCTTCTCGGGCCGGTTGACGCGTCGCACTTCTAAAGCTAGTATGGTAGGTCCAAAGTAGGGTTGGAGAAGAATCGGAATCGGGCTCGGAAACTTCGGGCCACGCGGAGCCACAAGGGGGGGGGCTCCTAAAAGTCGCGTTGTGGCACGGGACGTGGCTTGGTATCTCCCAGAAGCTTCTATTCCCGTACGGAGACATTACCTTGCCCCTTTGAAGCATGTTTGTGTGTGTATTGGACGCTTTGCGGAGCAGCTGACCCCTTCTCAATACGTGGAAGCCCCCTCCCCCTCAGTTGCTTGTGGATCTTAGAATCGGACTCGGCATCGGATATCGGCATTGTGTCGAGGAGGGATCGGCTCAAATTTTGGAGGGCGGGCCGGAACCCTCTTCGGACTGAGCGGCGCCTAACATTAAGGAGCACCCAGGGCTTGGGAACACAGGGGATGACCGAAATCACAGAGGATTTAGGTCCTTCGAACTGCTTGTGCTCGACCACTTACCGTCTGCCGGAGGCTGAACTTTGTCGAGAAGGTTCTCCAGCTGGCGGACCACGGTGCTGATTGTCGCGGCGCACATGTTTGCGCACAGTTTGAGCAGATGCTGAAAAGCACAAAAGTTGTTTGGGGAGGGAGGCACGAGCATTTTGCCGTGTACCTCAGTACACTGGTCCACGTCGAGCGTCGTTCCGGCACCCGGGGAGGCCGTCATTCCGATAATATGCAGACGTCTAGCGTCCTCCCGGAAAACCTTCCAATTGCGCACTCGGTCCATGACGACTTAAAGAACAAGATTTAGACGGTCTGTACGACCGGCTTACTCTTATAGGGGTGGGCGGCGTCGCAGTAGTGACATTCGTCGAAGACGAGCATCGTGAAATCGGCCAGGTAGATGCGGTTCTCCTTCGTCACGCTGTTGAGCATGTTCCTAAATGCGAGGGTCCAGGGTGAAGGCAAGGACGTGCAAATTGTGGCAAGGACCACGTCGGCAAGCAGCCCTGTGAATTTGAAAGGAATTTGAAAGGTCTGAAATGAAGGGGTCCGTTCCGTCCTGGACCCACCCGTGCCGTCCTCCGCTCCGTCCTGAACTCCCCGTGCCGGGCTCCGTGCCGTGCCAGCACGGCATAAAAGACGGCCGTTTTCCGTCCCGTTCTCCACTAAAACGGCACGGAACGGCACCAACTTTCGAGCCGTTCCGTGATCCATCCCGGGCTAAGACGGAACGGAAAACGACCCGTCCTTATCCCTCTGCCGTGTCGGGCTGTTCCGTTCTCAGGACGGCATGGATCACGGAACGACCCGTCCCGTTTCACGACCCGCTGCATCTAGACGTACGTACGGGCCTTAGTACCGCCGCAAATGGACCACAGCCAGCTAGCCACGTAACCAAGCCATACCGCAACTGTTGTTCAGTACGATGTAAGGTTAACCGCTAGCGGAAGTGGGTCTGCAATAGCGGTAGCGTGGCCGCATTGCATACTCACACGAATATCTGCGGCGTGAAGACGATCACATCCGACGCAAGCACATGACGAGTCCTTCCGCCCGTTAGCGTCTCCACACCGCTGATGCCGGTGATCCAGAAGTCGGGGCTCATGTACTTCAGAAGCTGCATCGTCTGCTGGTCCACGAGCGGGATCGTCGGGACGAACATAGCGATCTAAACCTTCGTAACTGATACGCCAAATAAAATTTCAAATACCCAAAAAGCCTTCCACGCATCCCATTAATTTCACCGTGTTTTTTCGGGCCATTTTGATTTAGTAACGCTATTTGAAGTTAAATTGATTTTAATTTAGATTATTTTTTTAAATTAAGTTAAAAATTATTAAAAATCTAAAATAAAAATAAAGTTACGTTTTGAGGCGTAGAAGCTAAGATTTTTTTTGCTTATTACGTTTAAAAAGCTTAACCTTGCATGACAAGTGAGAGAATCCGGCGTACCCTTGCCGTTTTCTCCTTCTCCTTGAATTCCTCCAGGTGGGCGAGCATGATGTCCACCGCGACGATGGTCTTGCCGCTGCCGGTCGGTGCACAGATGATCGTGTTCTTCCCCTGACGCGCCGCCGCTACGAGCTCGTTCTGGTACGGGAAGAGAGTGTACGGCATTCGTTCTCCTGCCGGCATGTCCGTGAGGTACTCGTCTGGAACGAGGGCTAATTATTTCAGAGAAAAACCTACGGGGGTCAAGGTCGTTGTGCAAGAGATTCCGTCGGTATTTCTTAAAGAAGGAGGGACCGGCACGGGCCAAGCCTCGGGTCCTGCAAGTTACTGTCCCGAAGCGGACGACCAATGCCTACCCTAATTCTTCTCCATTTTCATTCTCAATGCCTTGCAGACCCCAAGACAGGCAGAAGACCTTAGTAGTTATGACGATTAAAAATTAGCCTGTCCTGGACACGACAACTTTTTGGTAGCCAAAAGTACTAAGGCGGGTTTTGGCGTCCGTCAAGGGCTAGGGTTCGCATCGTAGCACTTAGTGACTCCGCTTTGGGGGGGGGGTGATTGGGGCGGGGTCCCTATGGCCTCCCGGATAAGACCGGCAGCTATACCCTATTACGGCCCGTACTGTGCTGGCACGGTACGGGAGAGGTCACTACGGCATGGAGCACGGGACGGCTACAGGGCTGGGCACTTTTTTCGCAGGCAGAGGCCGAGACCCGAGACGTACATATTCCGAGACTCGATAACTTTTTTTATTTCCGAGGCCGAGACCCGAAACTAACGGCTCCTAGTTGTTTGGGTCCCATTGTTTGGGTCCCGTTCGTTTGGGTCCCGGCTATAATTACGAAAGCTTTGTTTGGGTCCCGGTAGTTTGGGTCCCCTTGTTTGGGTCCGGTAGTTTGGGTCCCCTTGTTTGGGTCCGGTTGTTTGGGTCCCCTTGTTTGGGTCCCGTTCGTTTGGGTCCCAGAAAAATTCGCGAATTTTGTATCGCGTGTCGTGCTTGGGACATCTACCAGGCCCTCAGTGAAGATGAAAAAAATTTCTTAGTGTACCAAGTATGTACCAGAATGTTCCCCATGCTCTAAAACGTCGAGAAAACAAGTTTCTCCGGTAAGCAAAAAACTTTTTCGCTAAATTTTTCTGGGACCCAAACGAACGGGACCCAAACAAGGGGACCCAAACGACGGGACCCAAACAAGGGGACCCAAACAACGGGACCCAAACAACGTGTTACCAAACTAACCTACCTGACCCGAGACTTAAACGAGACCCGGACCGTCGAGACCGAACAAAAGAGGAAATTTCGCAGAGTGGACAAAATGGACAGGATCGTTAAAAAGGCACACCGCGTTCTCATACAGCTCATTGCTAGCGTTAACCTTCCACCGTCACTTGTCGAGCGCCCGGCATAAAAGATATTTTTTGAGGTCCTCCAACTGTTGTACAAGCTTCCCGGTCGCGTCCAATAATCACAAATGGGACCGAGACTTGGGAAAACCCGAGACCGAGACTTAGCCCCCTGACCTGAGACTAAAACGAGACCGCCCAGCCCTGGACGGCTACCGGTTGCCGATCTTTACTCCAGCTACTAGCTGGCGGGGGGGGGGGGAGGGTGAGTTGAGGGGCTCTCAAGAAGCTACCACCACTACAAAACACCTTGATTCCACTTACTCAGTCGCAGTTTTCCCAATTCTGCCGTATTGTTCGGGCGCGGCTCGAACGGCTCGGTAAGTTCTTCGACAACATCCGCATGATGCTTGTACGGCTTGACACGTCGGGCGTCTCGCTTCGCGCGGTTTTGTGCTAAATCCAGCGCTCAACGTATTGGAGAATGAGCTTACCGACGAGGGCTTCCCATGACGGCTCCAGGTAGGGCAGGACGGTACAGTTCTCCTCGGACTCCGAGCAGGCTTCGAGGAAATCCGGCCACCAGTCGCCTTGCTCAGCTTCCGGCTCGTTCATCCGAGTGTACGGGTGTGGTGGCAGCCGGAGCCAACCAAAGCCTATTACAAGTTACAAGCCTTACAATTATTTTGTTCAGTGGTAGCTTACTCCTTAGTGAACGCTTGAGCCTGCACAAGGGTTTAACAGGTGCTTTATTGCCGGGCGTCAGCCCACCGGCAGCCGATCCAGTTACAATTAGCACGACTGATAAGCTGATCACTGGCAAGCGGGATGGGGATCGGGGCGGTGCCTCGGGAGCTGCCAGCTGACGGCAAGCTGGCCGCGACATCCTCCCGGGGGCGCAAAGTCCAAATATGGGGCCAACAACAAGAATCTGCAAGTTCGAATAAAGGGGGCAAAACATTGCGACTTGATGGTGGCTTGCTGCTGGTGGACGTCTTCTCTTCGCGCCCGTTCGTTCCGGTGATGTTGTCGTCTTCGTCGCTAGTGCCTCAGTGAGTTCTGAATCAGGTGTGAGTTAGACGTGGTAAGCTTAGGCACAAATTATATTCGCATTATTGCGGCATGTGCCAAGCGTTAAAGGCGCGCTTGCGCGGCGATCGTCGGATGTCGAATTAAATTCTACATTAAAATAATGGCGGTGGCAATTTAAATGCTTAGAAACCATAGAGTCCTTCATTTGTGAAGCTGAAGGAATCGCTTACAACGACGAAAATTATATCGACGTTTTCGAGATCGTTAAGTTTAAAGTTGAAAGTGACCATTTCGACGATCGTTGCAGCTTAACCAGGCAAACGATTAAGTACGCGCGTATAATACGAAGGTTTTGAACAGGCAAGACAAACTTTAAAGTGATTAAGAAAGCCTTATAGGACGGATTGGTGGACGCCACTACGGTAGCGAATTAAAGAAAATATGCGGAAGCGGCGGTATCGCGTTGGATACTGACTCACCGGTTCCGATTTTACTAGACGCCACGCTGAGCGTAGTTGCCTTCGTCTAATATTTAGCTTCAAAAAATCACTGTTTAGAAACCAATTAAAATTGACAGTACAAGCGCTTGATGCCTATTTTGCGGAGTTTACAGTAGGCGTCCAAGGTACAGTTTTAACAACGATCTCAGCTTCTGTACGACTTCAGGCTCGCTTCAGACCTAGGCATATGGCGTACGAAGGTAGATATTTTTAGCCTGAGACGGCCAGTAGAGACGGTGGCGCTGATGCCACAAGAAAAAAAGCATTAAAAATCATCCGTACCGCTTGCAAGGCCATCTTAAAATCACATTAAAACGCGCCGGACTAGCAGGTTACGTCATACTCGCCACACTCTCAAAGTTCAGGTGAAAGGAATCACAAGCCGCCGGCCCGTCATTTGCACGCGAAACAGATGTCAACCAATCGAGCGATCTCGCAAACAAGCGACGGGATCGATTCAAAGGCTTTGCGGACTTTCAGGTGGGATTGATTAAAATGTCGCAGGTCGTCAGAGCCGTTAAAATAACTGCGCTTAGAAACCTATTCGAGACAAATGGGAATCCCGTTACAGGCTTCGTGACAATACCCAAAGTCCTTATGCTGCAGAGTTCGAACGAATAATTAAAATTTTCGGTTTGCATGGTGAGTGATGGGGGCCTACAGGGCATCCTCCGCCCTCGGCGAAAATCCAGTTATAAAAGTTTGCCTTAAAATTATACTCACTCACAAATATGCTTCTGCATGTTCGAAAGGTTTCCGTTCGTCCCTTATTTCAAAGTCCGATGGCTTCTCTTTTTTCCGTCCTCAACCGAGGAGCAGCCGCTGGCGGATAAATTTATGGCCTTCCCTTTCATCGAGGCGCCGTGAGCTCCCTTCGAAGCTCAGGTGGGCGTCTTCCGGGTGCTGGGGAAAGCCGGTCAGCCGCTGTTTTTCTCGGGACGGAAGGTCAGGAGGTTAATGATCCACTTTACAAAGCGATTGAACAAGAGAGGCAAGAGAGCCAGCTTCGCTACCTGAACGTCGTGGGCGTTCAGCGCAAACGTCGGCTCGACTTGCCGTACGGACTTGCTTACATGCAGCGAAAGGATCAAAGCTTAAACACGGCTAAAGGCTAAGTTAGACTGAAAATAGCCCTTAAAGCTTAAACTGGTTGGAGCATTTAGAACACAAGAGCACCGATGAGCGTTAGCTCCTAGGTGGAAAACTTAGTCGGGTGGATTATACATAACGGGTATGCAGTTTTTACACGTTTGCGCCTACGCTTCCATGAAGCGTTCTCGTCGAGATCGATCTTACAAAGACTGCGGGGCAAACTCAAAGTTTTTGCGGCACAGTGGGGCCTCGAGACTTTATGAGGTCCGGTAAACGTAGCCATTGCGGGTACTGGTTTAGACTCGTGGTTAGAGCGAAGTGACTTTACATTTTGATAACCCATAAGAATGCTTGATTCCGCTTTTTCCCTCGGGATTATCACAAACACTTTATCGACCGGTTTTAAAATGGGAGGCAAGCGGATAACGGCGCAGTTTGCGCTCGCTATAGTCTCAGCAATTGGTGTGACACGAGGTAGGGAATGGACCTTTCTTCTTACAGTGAGCCGGACGTTACAAGGCGTGTGGTTGGGATCACATCTGGTCTCTTCTCCGACGACTGGTTTGGTTAAAGCTATAGCGTCTGATAATCGAACAGTTTCGCTTATCCGGGGCGCAGCAATCATGGACCCCGCTATAACGCAAAGAGGTTCCTGTTCAGGCATTTTAAATTGTCTTAGATCGCTAGTGTCGGCAATACCGGTCGAATCTGACACTTTTGATGCGCCACTAACGTAGCAAACGCGCCAACAAAGATAGCTGTTGTGGCCAAATTCTTTACAATGCCGGCACGGACGCGCTCTAGGACATGTTTTACTGCGATGCCTGTTCCTCAAACACGATATGCAGAGGCCAAGCTGCCGTGCGCGTACGTACTTCTGTTCCGGGGATTTATATTGGTCACAATCACGCATGTGATGCATACCGTGGCAAAGTTGGCAAGACTTAGTGACGGCCGCACACGCAGTCAGCGGTTGCTCGGCAGACCATTCATTTAGAGGCGCACTGTCGGACAAGCTATTAGAATCGTCATAGTCGTAGAACAGATCAGAGATATAAGAGGAGTTAGAAATAAGACATATCCGTTCCCAATCCGATACAATGCGTTCCATGGCAGCAAGGAAATCCTTAGTCCCCCACTTATAATCTGGATCCTGCCATACCTTGAGATCTTCAGCGTTGTTAATTGCGTACAACAACTCACTCGGAAGCTTTTCGGCTATTAGAATACGAACAAGATGATGCTCTGTGGACTCACCAATAGCCTCAAGAGAACGACAAATGCGCTGAATGTCATAGCATGTCTTACGCAATTCCTTTATAGTGTCTCCTGCCCTAGCGAGGTCTATAAGTTCTCTATTAAAAATGATGCTTAACATGTCTTTTCTACCAAACTGGCTCTTTAAGGTATCGAGAACAAGCGGGTAGGATGCAGCACAGAAAGGGAAACCTTCGACCGCGCACTTGGCGTCATCCTTCAGACATATTAGGAGATAGTGCAGCTTTAAAATGTCGGAAATGGGCTTAGAGTCAATTAATGCTTTAAACATTTCGTAAAACGGTAGCCAATCCTTATAAGAACCGTTAAAAGACATGAGTTCAATTTTGGGGAGGTTTGCACGTACCTCCGCAGGACTATTAGACTGCTTAAAACGGGAAGACGAGGAATTAAATGTGCCAGACATGGCTAATTACGATTCAATAAAATTACACTTGGGAAAGTTGCAAAAACCTGGGAGAAGGGCTTACCGTCTAGGGCCTTCGGGTGCACGCAAAAATGAATAGAAGGACTTACCGCTTCGGGGCCTTCGGACGCTGTGGGACACGCAGGTGTGTCAGTGAAGGGCTTACCGTCGCTGGGGCCTTCGGATGTGAAATGACGAGTTCAGACGGCGAACAGAAGGGCTTACCGCCCGTGGGGCCTTCGGTCGCAAGGAATATGCTAGACAGAAGCGCGACGCATTAAATTCACGCCAACAATGTTACAGGGTAAGACACGAAATTGGGCACGCACGGGTCGCCTCCGCCCCTCTAAAATAGGGCCGATCCCTATAGTAGGGTGGCCGATGCACCAAAAGCTGTGGTGGCAGCCGGAGCCAACCAAAGCCTATTACAAGTTACAAGCCTTACAATTATTTTGTTCAGTGGTAGCTTACTCCTTAGTGAACGCTTGAGCCTGCACAAGGGTTTAACAGGTGCTTTATTGCCGGGCGTCAGCCCACCGGCAGCCGATCCAGTTACAATTAGCACGACTGATAAGCTGATCACTGGCAAGCGGGATGGGGATCGGGGCGGTGCCTCGGGAGCTGCCAGCTGACGGCAAGCTGGCCGCGACACGGGAGCTCGCGCAAGAGAAGCGCATTGGCCTCGCGGATCACTGAAAGCAACCGATCAGACGGCACCAAGGAAATGGTTTATCAATGCCCCTATAGGTCTCTCGCGCATTGGAGGCCATGAGAGGGGCGTTCAGATCGGGCCTTAATTAAATAGTATATCCCACATAGCCCGTTTTACGTTCGTCCCACTGACTAGGCTGGTCTTTAGGCTCATCATTGGGCCCTTCCTATCAAGTCCGTTTTTTTCGGACAAAGCAGGCTGGCAACAAAGGCATGGGTAAAATATAATGAGCTTACTATAAGACCTTCCAGCGTGCTTCACCTCGAGCATCGTCTTCACTGCTTCAACCAGTTCGGCGTAGACTCTTGGACTGATCTTCAGCAGCTCCTCGCAGAGCTGCTCAGGCACCAGGACATTCAGAAGTGCATTCGTGAAGAGCTTAGCGGTGCCAGCGTAGAGCGGATTGTCGATGAACTTGTCGTAAAGAAGTCGCGACGCCGGCGGCATATCCTTCGCCAGTAAGCGGTCCAACGTATGCCCGTTGCGGTCTAAAACCACCGCTAATGCTTAAGTGCTAAATCTTCTCACTGAATAGGCTGGTCTTTAGGCTCATGATATGTCCTCTCCATGGCAAGTACCAGAACGGTGCGGCGCCGTACTCCATTCCACACAAACGCGGTACGGTGTACGGCTCGTATCTCCGCCGTACCGTAGAATACGCTACGGAGCAGTTCGTCCTCCTGTTTCGGTATAGTAATCGGAAGTCAATCCAAACGACCAATCCCACCGACTCGTACCGATTATTTCGCACCGAATACTTGATGCTCTTTACATACGTATTGAACTATCTGCATACCGTATTGGCTCGAATAGTGGGCGATTGCCCACTATTTTTCGACGGTCAAATTTGCGAGCCTTTCGTGAAAGTAGTAAAGGTCCCCTTATGGATTTAGCAAAACTGTTCTAAATTTTCGTGACAAAAAGTTCTCGTCTAGGATGAATAGTTATGGCCTAAAACGTGTTCTAAACATGTCTTTGTGACAAGTCAGCTTTGAAATTTTTGGTGATCGCCCACTATTAGGGGTCGCCCACTATTAAGGGTCGCCTTAAATTCGAGCCAATACGGTAGTGAAACCTGATGATAAAATTCTAACGTCGGAATTTGCATAAAAATCGGACCAGAATGAGCTCCACCACTGAAGGGCGCCCATACCTGGGAGTGGGCTATGGAACAGAATGAGTAAGGATGCGGCGCTTTGCATTCATTTACAGCACCCTTGTGCTTACCCTTGGAAGAAGTGTCTTCGATAAGAAGATCTTTCATGGTTTCGAAGAGTGCGGCGATTCCGTTGTCTGCTGCATTGTGGACAATGGCCTCGAAGACATCATTTCGATCTCGGCATGCATCCTCCGCATTTCTGTAGAGCAAGGACCATTTCGCGAGACCTTCTTCGCGTTCCTCTTGGTCGTCTGAAAGATCGTTCTACCTACTGACGCATATCATCGAAATGGGCGTCGTGCAAGAATAAAATCGTTAGATGTGAGGGATTTCACGGGTCCAACCTCGAAATGCAGTACGATCAGCGGTCGGTAGGGCCGTAAATACGGGCAAGTCTTCTTTTCATAATTCTCGGCTGGTTTGCGATGTTCCGAAGCACTTAGAGGTCATCTTGCCCTCCCCCTCCACCCACGCATTCACTTTGGCTCACGCGCACTTACTAATGAAGCTAAGTAGCTTGTCGAGACTCTTTCCGCCATCCATCGCCATCATAATTTCGCGGCGGAATAGCAGCAGATGATTCCAGTTGGTTGATAGAGCGCCGTCACTCAGGGACGCTTGGCCTTCCGCGTTCCCGGATATCATTCTGTAAGAAGATATTGGCTTTCGGAAACGATAGCGAGTTGCACGCTACGATAAGGCAGCAGCGTCAAGAAACCAACTTGCCGAGACCGCGTAGACTGGATTATTAAATATATATTAATAATACAGGTTATAAATAGGTTAACATAAACCAGGTTAAATAAAAAGTGAGAGCAACTTATGGAAACACAGTGTGATAATGCAATTTATTTTGATTTCTGGAGTTAACACAATTCCAAATTAACTGTTTGTCCCCGCAAAGAATTCGATTCTTGGTTGGTTGACCGTTCTTCCAATAGCTGGCCTTGAATGGAGATTTTTCCAAGGATTAGTGCTAGTTTATGTCTGTGAGGAAAAAATTCTGATTTTTCTTACGAATTTTGTTAATCGCAGTAAAATGTTCGAGCTCTCTGAACATTGCGGAAATTGCGTTGCGGAAACATGATGGAGAATTGCGAAACAGCATGGGCCGCGTCATCGCGTTGGGTTAGTCAATGTTTGCAACAAGAAAACAATCGAGCGTCTTGAATGGTCGCGTGCACGCAAAAGGGTCGCTTGCCCACTCTTCGCTCCCGACGCCGGACCACAGCCGCCATTTGTACGCATCTCTTCTGTGCGCAAATATTGCAGAGGCGACCGCGGTTCGAGGTCGGCAGGTGGTGACGCATACGCACAGTTTGAGGTCCCTACGCGGCCGTCGGTCGACGCCTCCGCTGGCCCGCCATTGAGTGCGGCCGACAGCGACGCTTTCGAGCCGCGTCGGAGCGTCGTTTGTTCGGCGGTCGCCGCATTTCACTCAATAATGAGCTAGGAATTGGTTAACATAGAATGGCCCAATTTAGGCTTAGTGTTGGAGGCTAATATATGCCAGGTCAGGTCATTCTAGGACCGCTTAAGTCAGCTAAAGAGTAGCTATTATCGAGCATAGAAGGCTAGTTTCTTGTCGTTATTCCTCTAAAATTACGGCAAACTAAACATCACTTTATTGTCTCGAAAGATCTACTGAGTTGCCTCATTTTTTCATGCTTTAGTAGACCTAGAAGACATTTACTCAGAACGTTTGATCGTTTGGTGCATTTGTGACGCCAAATACTTCGGATAACGCACCATATTAGGCGAAAGCGAAAGGCGTGTGTGACGTGTACAGGTTCTTTCGCATGCCAGTTCATAGCTACCGCCTACTAAACTCATTCTAGTTCGACGATGGGAACCGGCGTGATCGACTTCGGAGAGGACGACGACGATGTTCACCCAAGCACATCAAAGAAAGCATCGTCACTTGTGGTGAAGGAGCGGCCGAGGCGCCCGAAGCGAGTCTCTTTCAACGACACTCCTGCTTCTAGTGGCCGTCAGAAGCGACAAAGCGCTGTTAACGCCTGCGAACTAATGGTTCTCTACGCCGCGCCAACGCCAGTTACCTCATCAAGGTGCCTTCGGAAGATCAGCGTGAAGGTCAAAGAGGAAGTAAGAGGAGAACAAAAAGGTTAGTTTCTGGGAGCTAGCCCTCGGTACGTGCAGTACGAATGTTCCAAAAAAACACCCCAAGCGGCCTGGGAATGACGGGTCTTTAAAGGGACAGTTCGTACTCTAGGCGCTTTGTGGGCTTTTCAATGTGATGCAAACTGTGCTTATGCTCTGAATTTGCCAGAGCTACACGTCTGTTGACCATTCCAAGCTACTCGCATTCAGACATCGAATGGACTTCACGACGATCGGAAGCAGCGAACGGATTCATCTGCGATTGCGGCTCCAGTCCCAGCTCGTCGACAGCGGAATGTTCGTGTGACTCGCCAAACAGAGTGAACAAGGTAATTTGCACAGCTGTGCAGTGATGTATAGCCGTCCTACGATGCATTAGACTTCCCTATACTGCCGCTTCTGCCGCTGGACGCTTCGGTCGACGCTTGAATTCGCTCAACACCAGCGCGAGATTCACGGGCTGAGCACGTCGCAGATCGACGACGTCATGCGCCTC
This sequence comes from Aphelenchus avenae, assembly GCA_020875895.1. Lineage (NCBI taxonomy): Eukaryota > Metazoa > Nematoda > Chromadorea > Rhabditida > Aphelenchidae > Aphelenchus > Aphelenchus avenae. Next base: position 816,466 of record JNEY01000015.1, read on the forward strand.
GCCTACGACATGCCGGTACGCTAAAGGGAGCGGACACTTTGTAGCAGGGACTGCTCTATGGATGGACAGATTCACGGTCCCGGTTACCAGAGCCCGCCAAAACCATAACTTGACGGCGCGCCTCATGACCCATGCACATCAATGATGAAGTTTACTATGTGAGCCGAAATCCTTTTTGGCCGTCCTTTAACTAGATTTTTTGTGCTCACGTCAAAGATTGAGGAGAAAGGGGAAATCTTCCGAATGCTATGGTGTGCGAGGTGTCCGGGGATATCATGCAACTTTGTTGACGATTTGTTTAGGACTTCGAAATCCTTGTGGACAAATCGGTAGGAGAACCGAGCACACCGCCAAGGACGTCGAACGGGCGTGGAACAGCCGACTTCGAGGACGAGCCGGTAGTGAGAGAGGCGTATTCACCCGAGTTGTGACCTCATCTTCATCTTCATGAGCCTTGCCAAGCTTCAGACACACGCTAGAATATACTGCTCAATTCAAATTCTTTAGGTGTAGATGGGGTCCCTAGGGAGCCTTTGGCTGTCAGCTCAAGGACGCCGGGTATCTTCAACCGCTTAAGAACATTCTTGACGTTTTTGCCGGTTCTGTCCACTTCCTAGTTTCTAGTCCTTCGCTAAATTATATTCCTTGCACTGTTCTGCGAATCAGAAAAACTGCAGCCTGCTACTATCGGAGAAACGGTCCCATGCCGTGCTCTACTTTCTGTCTGTTTCTTTCTGTCTTCCCATTCTCTACTTGTCGATTCTGTTGCGCATTTGCCCAGTAAACTTCACTGATCAGCCATAAGCTCGTTGAAATCGACAATTAGGAACAGTACAAAGAAGAAGATACCCGTTAAAATGAGTATTACGTACACTACCGGCTTCCAGTGCTCGTACAGAGCGTCCCGAACTTTGTACTTCAGCGACCCGTACTTCTCGATATCAGCGTAAAGCAACCGGAGGCGTTTGCGCTGAGAAGGGGACGCTTGATCGTAGAGTTCCTTGAGCTTCTCGCGGTCCCTCGAGTGGGAAACTTTGAGGCATTTGACGGCGCAGGTCTAAAAGCGTTGAACGAAGTCGCTAATGTGCTCCTTGCGAAGGCCGTGCTTGTGTCTTATCATTGTCAGCAAAAATTCTGAAACTGACTGTAATTCCCATGCTACGCGTGGTCCTCGATTGGCTTCATTTTGGACCAGGTATAAGCCTGTGGACGCCTGGATCAAGAGGGCCGTCGACAAAAGGGAGAAGAATGCTAGATCTGGGCGAGAACGAGAACCGTTAGAACGGGTCATCTGGGAATGGAATGGGAACGAACGGGAACGGAGGTGAAAGTCCATTGTACTCGTTCCCAACACGTTTTTTTGCTTGTTCAAACAAACAAAGGACAAAAGTCACAAGGAAGACGCTAGATCAGCGAAAACATCCTGTTTCGATTTTCGAAACCGCTCAGCTTTTCCGCCTTCACAGGAATAGAAAGAGACCGAAATGGCATCGTAGACCTCAGTCTCGCCAGTTTCGCTCAATCCCTCCCTGGTCCTCGATACCTTTGGCTCGTATCGCCGGTTGCAGACGAAGCATAGCGCCGTGCCGCACGGACATGTCACGTGCGCACATCCGATGGTCTTCACTAGCGCTCGGTTGCATGCAGGACAGCGGCGAATGAAAACGGCAGAAAGTTGCTCTTCTCTAAAACGCGGCGCATGGACCATTGAGCGGGTGAAGGTCAAGCTACAGGGTAAAAACGTACAATGTTTTGTCTGCGTCTGCCATAGCCGCTGATGGGCCTGATGAAGATTCATCATCATAAGGTCCATGCTTGTCCCAGGCGATCCGGCTCAGTAGCGAGAACAGAGTCGCAGGGTCGAGAATATCACGAAGAGAATCTGAAAGCCAATCGCGATAAGGGTAAGTTTCGGTATGTATTTTGTCTGGATAATCTCTACCGCTCGGTTCTTACCGGTCGGAATAGCCTCAGTGCAGTCCTTGTCCATGCACCGCAGACCGGAGCCATGCGGTGCTAGCTGAGAATGTTCGCTAAGTGTCGTCGTAGCATGCGTAGCGACGCATCGTTTGCAGAACGAATGTCGCTCATGGGTGGCTAAACAAGCCCACGATTCTTCGAAGCATGCTCACGATCCGTTCATTATTCGGCAGATCCAGGACTTTCCCAGGATCAGGAGAGGGTTTCCATTGCATTTTTACTGCGCCCTTACAGATCAGGACTGCGTAATCGGTAAAATCCGGGTCTGAACGCTTGCAGATGAGGCTTCCTAACCCTCTCAGGACACAAGGCTAGTCTCTTCTGAAAGCGCTTTTTGGAGAGGACGACCTGCACTGAAATATTCCAGGATAGGAAAACCTGAATCCTGGCCTTAATAAACCCATGTCGTTCAACAGGAAATCGGCCGAGGAATCCGACCGCTTTCCCGGAACTGGCGCCGTACCATAGTGGAAGGTGCGACTGCGTGCCGCCGGGTTACTTGTCGGTCTATCCTATCGGAACGGCCTTCGACGCGGCCATTTGGCACATCAGTCCCCCCTCGTGGTTTCGTGAAATCACTCATGTTTTCGTTACCAGGCTCAGAAATGGTTTGGCAGATTTTTAAACTGGTTCAGAGAGGTTTGCTCAGCAGGGACACATTCCGCGAATAACCCTTTAAAGCATAGTTTTGGGCCGCGATTTCCCCTCCCCGTAAAGTCCCGGCATGGACAAAGGACGTACTTGAAGCCGCGCATTCGACAAACTCGTCGCGAGAGATCTCTTCGTAGCACACGCGGCATTTCTGCAGCAGTGGCTCCACTTCGATAACTACCGGCGTGTCGTTCAGCTTCATTTAGACAACTCTAAAAATTGTCTTAAAGAGCACGTTTAACCGTCATCAGTCGGCAGCGCATCGGAATAAGGTTAAGGCCACGGGATCGTCACATTTTACTCAAAGGTGGTTGTGCGGAAAAACTCGCATTTCAGCCACACAGGAACCTGTTTGGGCCAAATAAACTTTATGCGAGAGAGACGAGCGAACCTGAGCGCGTTCTTTGGTTGGAACGAGAAACACTGGGCCACGTGTTAAAGACGCGATGGAGCCGAGAAGGAAATGCTCGATCAGCTGGCTTACGTTCGTACAGTTAAATAAAGGACGACAAGGCAAGATGTCTTGCGCAATTTGACTAAGGTCAGCTAGAAAGGCGCGGTTCCCCCTGCGATGCGCAAGATGCAGGTCGTGATTTTACACGTCAGTCACGTACATTTATGTAAACGTACTGGTCTCTAAAAGCACGGCCTAATACTTGCAAACCGGGCAACAGAAACACACGGCGGTACTAATTAAGTATGGGAAGACAGGAATTTTTCAGGACAGGAGCATCAAGCAAGAGACAAAAATCCAAGTCGCATTTGGTTTCCAGACTTCCCATGCGTTTTTCGAGAAATGGAGAATTAAAATCGTAAATCCGGTACATTCTGGTATACTATCTCCGATGAATCCTAAAGAATCCTCAGGAGTTCCTCGTATGCATACACAGGGAAACTCAAGTATTAAAACTTTAGGTGAGAAGCATTCAGTCACTGCAAGCAATCGAACGTAGTGGGACCGCTGCGTCCCGTGACCCGACCTCTCGCGGGAAGAGGAAGCGCAAACAATCGATCTTTGTCTCCTCCGGCGCGCCGCTTTCAGCGGTCCCTCGAAGTCAGCTGGGCTCGAGCGGCGATGGACCACAATCGGTCTTTGATCCGGCCGGAAAGGGCCACGAATTCGGGCGTTTTGCACGTTCAGCAGGAGATGAGCACCAACCATATGCATCGGCCCTTCAGATCGAGGCCTGGCCTCGGCCGTCAGACCCTGTTTTGTGGCCCAGGCCCAGACGTCCGGAAAGCCTGGGTCGGCTCTTTAACAGTAGGATTCTTGAAGCAAAAGCACCTTGTCTCGCTTTTGCTTTTTTTTCTGAAGGTTGGCTTTTTTTCTTTTTTGATGGTTTCAAACGATGATAATATGGTTCTCTGAGCTAAGATAGCTCTTTCCATCGTGCGGCGCTAGGTGGTTTATGGCTTATTTTGAACCACTTGACTAAAGGGCAACGGACTTATTCGGGAAAAACCGATTCGGGAAAATGCAATTTCGGGAAAATGCACTTTCGGGAAATAAAAATGCACTTTCGGGAAATGCACTTTTGGGGAAAAAAATGCACTTTCGGGAAATGCACATTCGGGAAATGCGCATTCGGGAAATACACTTTCGGGAAATACAAAATGCACTTTCGGGAAAATGCATTTTCGGGAAACGTGCACTTTCGGGAAACAAGTTTTTCAGTGCATTCACTTTCGGGAAATAAAAATACCAGCACAATCGTGTCACTTACGCCATTCCGTTTGCCCACTTAGGAGTTGACCACTGAAAAACCATGAAATTCACTAGCTAAGCCGGAATTAGGCTTAGGCATAGGCATAAAATACGCGGCGCCGTAGGCTCCGGCAACCTAACCAGCACAATCCTGTCACCTACGCCAGCTTAGGACTTGCCCATTGAAAAACCATGAAATTCGCTAGCTAAGCCGGGATTAGGCTTAGGCTTAGACAAATTCTACGCGGCGCCGTAGGCGCCGCCAACCTTACTAGCACAGTCCTATCACTTACGCCAGCTTAGGGCTTGCCCACTCAATAGCCACGAAATTCTCAGCTAAGCCGGAATTACGCTTTTCGGTTTAGCTACCTATTCAGCAGCTTCGTGCAAAGCAAAGCCAAAAACACAAGGATTTTAGCTACATGCTCTTTTCCCTAAAGTGCATTTTTTTCTTCCCGAAAGTGCAGTTTCCGGAAAATCTTTTTTCCCGAAAATGCATGCGTTTTCCTGAATGTGCGTTTTCCCGAAAGTGCATTTTCCCGAAAGGCATTTTTCCGAAAGCGCATTTTCCCGAGTGTGCATTTTCCCGAATGTGCTTTTCCCGAAAGTGCATTTTCCCGAATAAGCTGGCAGCCGACTAAAGCGGTTGACAAGCAGAAAAACGGTAATTTAATCGATAGATTAACAAACTTTTATGAACATCATGATATCGGTTACTAAGGACGGCCTGTTTTACTAAGATCTATGGATGTCGAAAACCAGTTGTGTTAGCGGAACTATATGACGAGCGGGTTTGCGTTGGTGCTGGGAGTTCATTCCAGCGTCCAGGCGTTCTTCATCAGCTTCTCGAATTGCTCGTCGGTGTCCACAGCGGCACTAACGCCGGCGCAGTAGTTGAAGAACTCCTCTTTGGTCACCTAAACCCATCCTTAGTGTCGAGAACAGGGTTACCGGCTTAGTCATCTCCGCCAAAACACGCATGCCGCTTTCCTTTCCGTAATGACCCATCCTCCCACTTCCGGTACTGATCTCTGTTCAGCGATCACGGAGCGGGTTTAAAATTATAAACAAAAAATTCATTAAAAATTACGTTAAATTAGTTCGAATTGAATTTAAAAAAATTTAAATAAAATGCTGAAAAAAAGTTAATTTGAATTAAATTAAATTAAGTAACATAAAATGCTGAAAAAAACATCAAAGTTTTGCACGCTGTAAAATAAACCATTCCAGCCAACTCGCATCATTATAAGTGCACGGAAGTCGGAGCCGCATTATGTTGCCCTACGACCGTCCGATCTGGTACGAAATGCGTGATGTGCTACTTTCATACTTTATCCTTACCCGTCCGTCCACGTGACCCGAGAGTTCGAAAGCGGTGAGGAACTCGCCGAAGATCTGCTCCTTGGTCTTCTCACCCGCCAGAAAGTGCGGGTTCTTCAGGTAGTTGTAGACGCCGTCCAGGTCCTTCATGGTGACCACGCCGTTGCCGTTGCTGTCGAGCTTCTCGAAGGCCTTGTTGATCAGCGCCATGCGCTTCAGGTTCATCGGAGGCTGAAAAGGTCTTGTTAAATTGTACGAACTGACTACGAACTAGCATCATTCAGCTCCCGTACCAAGGTGCAGGCCAAACCCGTACCCTCGCCCGACGGCATTTCAACACGGCACGGCATTCATTGGCCCACACGGATACGATGTACGTCACGGGAGGCTCCACGACGATCACGGGTACGGTACGGGGTAGCAGTGAACTGGCTGAGGCCCCCTTTAGTATCGAGACTCCTCCATACGCGCCGAAAACGGTATTCAATTGTGACTCTTCATTGGTTTTTAGACGAATTACGCATAGTTATGAATATCTGAAAATAAAGTCAAGGACGGAAAAAAGTTTCGTAAGCCAATAATTGAAATTTGTGGCTCTTGTCGTTTGTCCGAAATTTCAAGCCGATAGAGAAATGGTGAGGTCCCGCTTTGCTACCGAGGGTAATGCTTACTCGCAGTGCGACCATGAACTCGTCGAAGGTGACGCTTCCGGTCTTGTCGGTGTCGAGCTGCTCGAAGAGGTCCTTGAGCTCTCCCATGTCCATGTCCACGCCGTACTCATCGCAGAGTTCCGACAGCTCCTGCAGGCTCAGCTTCTTGTTGTGGTCGTCGTCGTTGCGTCGGAAGACCCTGTAAGCCTACCTAGAGGCCTCAAAAATGTTTGTCATCCAAAGCTCATCCGGGTTACGAGGCAAATTTGTGGGTGGTTTCGCTGTAGATGCGTGTACATCTTCCCGACTGGACACGTCCGATGACGGTCTACGATGGGGTCCAACAATGGAACCTCATATGCCTATATCCCCAGTTTCGAGCCACCTCTGCCTGTAGTGAAAATGCGATGTGCAAAAAGAAGTATCTTTGAATGTTTCTCCTGACATAAACGGAGAGGATTATGCTGATCCTTAAACCGACTACCTACCTGGCGAACTCCTTGATGCCGGCGACGCCCTTCTTAAGGAGCTTGTATCGGAGCTGCGTCAGCGGGTCTTTTGCGCTTAGCAGGTTCGCTTCCGCCTTTTGACGGTACTCGTCGGAGGAGATCATGCTTCCGCAAGTTCTCGAGAGCCTAGCGCTTGTGTCGACTCCAGGGAAGGTAAGTGACTGGGGCGAGGGAAACGAGTTTCTTAAAAAAGTACAAACGCACCTGTCAACTCCGTTATACCTTCGCGAGGTTGTCATGGCAGCCAAGCGGAATTAATTACTTTTCCACACAGGTGGTCACGCTAAGTTGCATGCAGCGCTGGATGCCTGCACGGCTCAGGAGACCCCGGGCTCCCTTACAACTGGCTCACATGCAGAAAGGACAGCCCCTCCTCTCTTCGGCGGAGCAGGAGGAGGAGGAGTGGGAAGTATAAAAGGTGCACGGAACCCCTATGAAATTGCTTACCGTAAAAGCTCTAATATAAGACGCCCGTCTTCTAATTTTCGATGGTCAAATTTTAGAGGTTTTCGTGAAACTAGTAAAGGGTCCCCCCTATGGATTTATCAAAATTTTTCGAAATTTTGGTGACAAAAAGTTCTCGTCTAGAATGAGTAGTTATGGCCTAAAACGTATTCTAAACATGTCTCTGGGACAAGTCAACTTTGAAATTTTTGGCGCGCGTCTTCTATTAGGGGCCGTCTTATATTAGAACACGTCTTATATTAGAGCTTTTACGGTAGTTTCCGAAGAGCGAGGTTGATCTGTGCTCACCTTCGTGGAGATTTTTCGGCCCAGACCGACGAAGAAGAGGCTTTAGCAGGTGGCTCCATCATGATCAAGTGGTCAAATGCGACGTTACATTCATATTCCTTTCTCACAAACAGCTCAAATGCGCATTCCACTTGGACACCAATCGCAATGATTGCATTCGTCCGACAAAGAACGGAATGAGCGAACGGAGAGATGGAGCACCGGGATAGCGTCTGGTGTATGCCGTCAAATAGGCGAAGCGAATTAGGTAATTCGGCTTGTCACACGCCTGCATTGTTGTAGCTAGGGACGCCAGCCCCATCCCTCAAAGTCATCGATCATGTACCAAAACCCCCGAGCAGAACACGAGTCTTGCCTGCCTCGATCACATTGTACTTGGACGGACCAAATGCGCTTATTTTTGCACAGTACAGGGCCCATAACGTACCCAAAAAGGGCTTGAGAGGATCCGCCCTCGGAATTTCAGCCTAGCAAGGGCAGTGTAGGCAGTGCTGTTAATTCCGCTTTCGATACTTCGACGAATGCGTGCTTCCGCGGATGGTATAACTGGTCTCTCTCGGTCCTTTCTTGCCCAGTTAACGCAAAACGGAACAATTGTCAGCGTCTTGAAGCCGTGATTCAAGGCTTGACGCATGTCGAATGAATCACTTTCTTTTTTTGTCGGGGCTTTCCGAATTCCATGCTGTAATCGATTTCCTTGCCTCATGGCTTTAAGCAAGCGAACAGCGTATAGCAATGACGCCTACATCGACGACGACGATTCTGGACCAAGACAGCGGCGACGAAGGGCCACTATTCAAGGTAAGCAACTATTTTGGGTAGATCCGCTTTTAGCAAAGGATCTGCTGGATCTGGCTCACTCAAGACGTGCGCGTGCCCCTGCTTTGTATGTTCAAAGGGTTGGTCAAAAATGGTGTAGCACACACAGGGCCATGTCGATATGTGGCGATATATATTTGTACTAGGGTTGGACTAACCTCGGATATGGAGCTAATTCCGATCCGATTCCAAGGTTAGCAACCATTTCCGAAATAGATTCCGATTACGAAAAGTGAATAGGTTCGGATTCTGTTTGCGTCTCGAATTCGGATTCCGATTTGAGGTGGTAAAAGAGACGCAGTTCGGTATCCGTAATATCGGAATCGGAACAACAGTCCGAGAAACGACTGGTTTTGTTTGCGGGCTTGCTTTACGGCGGTTTTATGCGGTTAGAACTGTCGACGTGCTTAAAAAGATGCCCCTTCGCAGGCTGTGCAGCCATTCAAGCCAAAGGAAATTATGCACTGTAAAACTTTGCGAGACTGGCGTAACATTGTTCAAGGTATTCGAAATATGGCAATTCAAATGTTTATTCCGAATGAGAAATTATCCCGCTTTATTTGCGATTCAAACGTGAAGAGAGTCGGAATTTTGACAACATCGGAATCGGAATTACGAGGCAGGCCCGGTGTCGGGCACTGTGAAACTCAATGTTTAGGGCCAGGAGAGACTGCATCAAGCTCCGATGCATGCTGGCAGCGGGTCAAGCGCACGAAGCACGGCCAGAAAGTACTCCAGCAAAGGCTCTATGGCTGGATGCCGGTGGTGAATTCCGGCATGGCTCTCTGTCCTGCGTACATGTGCGGTGTGGCGTTCATCGTCGTCGGCACCTACATCATGTGGGACGCGAGAGCACTGCAGTCGACGGAGACGATCGTCGAATACACTGTATGCACTTGCGATATGATGACTTCGTGCCGTACTAACCCCCCCCCCCCTTCGTACCTTACCACGTGGTACTATGTCCCGTACAACGTTCCGTAGGAAGCTAAAATGCCCTGATGTTTAAGATGAATATGTCACCGAACGGGACGGTACAGCACGAACTTATTTGTACATCTTATTTCGCAGCACAGTAATGCGTGCGTTACCGATCCCCTCCGTACCGCTATGCCCTGCCGTAGGTACATACCGTATTTCTTCGAATATAGGCCCCGTCTAATAGAGCCCCCCTCTAATATAGCCCCCCCTCTGAGGGACCTTAGAACAAATATAGCCCCACCACCCCAAAATTTTCGAGATATGCCTACGTGATGTTCCTTGGAGGTAGTCAAAAGAACGCAAGTGCACTCTTTTGCAATACAGATTAGCAGTGCAACAATGCAGATCATGCGTGTTAGACGATGACTGCTCAACTTTAGACCAGTTTTTACGTTGTCACGCTCCTCTCCGCTAACATGTGTTTGACTTCCCCTTACTTTTTTCCCGTCATGTTCCTCTCGGTAACATGTGTTTGGCTTCCACTTACTTTTTCCAAAGTCCCACTTTTTTACCTCCGAAGAAAGCATGTTTAAACGGCGTTTTGGAACAAGTGTGTCGTTCTGAGATTTATATTTGTGACGTAAATATTTTAGTTTTTGGGCCGCTACCACTAAACAAAAGGGGAACTGATCAAAATTTACCCAATCCTTGATCGAATTTTTGCTATTAAAAGGCCTTTTTCTTGGGCGGGCGCCTGCCGCGGGCATCTGCAAAAAATATAGCCCCAGCCTCTAATAGAGCCCCCTCGGAGAGCCCTAACACAAAATATAGCCCCAGGGGCTACATTCGAAGAAATACGGTACCTACCCCAAAACGTTACGGTCCCGGGTGCGGCACGATACGGAGCCATCTCTACCTTAGAGCTGTTCAGAACCTTCCCAGCGGAAACTTCTCCATTACGCTCAACCTGCAGCCCTATGTCGGCGACGTCGTGTTCTACAAGGCGTATTCCAACTTCGACAACCGCTATCGCAACTGCACCGGACATAAGCCCGACCTCTACCAATACGTTAGCCATCCTGGACTTCGGCCTAAGTGTTACGAAGGTTTAGGCCGAGAAGTTCTGCGTTTGCAACAAGAGCGCAAATCCGCAGCGATGCAAGCGTATCGTCAAGGTGGAGCCGTTTAAAACCTTCTGCAAATTTACCATGTGTGCTCCGCTGAACTATTCCTGCGATTACTTCGAGCTGACGGATGCTCATGGACAAACCGTTCCACTCACCGCCGAAGGCATTGTGCACGAAGCCATACTCAAGGAAGCGCAGGTTAGTCTTTTATCGCTGACGGACACGTAGCGCCTAACTAGGTCCCAGACAATCAGAAACCTGAAGTTCTCTTCTCCGAAGACCCAAGAAGTAAAACGAGTGATGAAACTGGTTACGCGGAAAGACGTTTTAGTTTCGAGATAGTCGAGGAGATCGTCCCTATGCGAGGTACAACGAGTCGGAATGCGACAGTTTCACGGTACGTTAGAAGCGCTGGCCCGACAGGTGGGTCATTTTGGCCAGGTCCAGTCGCGAAACCGGCGTTGGCTGTGGGCAATTAAACCTACGAAGGCACTGCGATGAAATTCGATGTAAAAATATTTTGTCGGAAAGTCTGTTTAGGGACCCTGTCCATCCTGCTTTCAGAATGACAACTACCATACTGACGCGAAGCTTTTCGTTTTCCAATGGGGGCTGCTAGCCCCTACTGAAAGTCCTTTGTCGTAAAATGCAGCGGCGAAGGCAAATCTTTACTTCCTAAAACGGACCCGCAGAAAAATTCAAGCACGGGTCCAAAGTACGTTTCTTAAATGAAACAAAATGGGTAATCTGGCATGGCTCCCATTTTACTGGGGTTGTCCAGCGTATGCTGATGGCTTCCAGTATCCCTGAACTTCCCCTAAGCTCAGTTTCTCGACACATCGTTTTACAATGTGGGTTTTAGTACGATGATGAAGTGATATGGCGGCAGTCGGCTGCGTTCACAAGCTTTCGGAAGCCCTTTCGCCGATTGGACAGGACCGATCCAGGGACATATTCGCTTGGACTGCCTGGAGGGACGTACCACGTAATTTTTTGCATTTGCTTTTTGCCAAATTTTTACAATTCAGCTCTTAATCGAACAAAAAGAGTCCCTCGCGAAGTTCAACGTCCGGAAGTTCTTCGTAATCAGCAGCACGTCGTGGCTCGGCACTCGCTCGTCCTTCCTGGGCGTGTTGTACGTCGTCTTTGGGAGCATCTTCCTCTTCCTGGCAATCGTACTGAACCTTATCCACTGCAGATGTGGGAAGACCATCGAAGAACTGTCAAGTGATAAGACACCACTCTTTCATTTTCATTAAAGCAAGCAAGTTGCGAACGGAGTCTGCAGTTGAGTGGCGTTTGCGCTTTGCGCATAAAGAGATCGACCGCGGGAAGAGACTATGTCACATGAAACACCGATTTCTCAGTATGTCACAGTTTACGAAAAATTCCTGACCTCTCTCGTCCATCTCGCATGCTGCGTCGTGCGTCGAAAGCGCATCGCGTCGTTTTTCCAGCAGCTTAAAATGCGTGGTTCTAATCGCTTTGGACCGGCTACCGCCGTGGTCGCAGGTTTCATTAGTCACTATGCCTTTTTCGCGAGTTGTTGGGTACACCCCCGTTACCCGTTCCGTCCTGGCCCTACCCATTCGTGCCGTCCTCCGTTCCGTCCTAAACCCGCCATCTCGGACTCCGTGCCGTGCCAGCACGGCCCCATCATGGAACGGCATTAAATCGACCGTTTTCCGTCCCGTTCTGCACTAAAACGGCACGGAACGGCATCAATTTCCAAGCCGTTCCGTGCTCCGTCGCGTGGTAGAACGGAACGGAAAACGGCCCGTGCTGACGCCTCTGCCGTGCCGTGGCGGTCCGTTCTCAAGACGGCACGGATCACGGAACGACCCGGTCCGTTTCACGATCCAACAACTCTACCTTTTCGTAAGACAAAAGCCAGGTTCGTCGGCTCTTCGCGCTCCTGACGTGCGTCGCCGGAGTTCTTCACATGCACTCGATAACTGCCGTTTTCCGCCTCGAATCGACCATTGTGTAGCTGCAAATCGTCGATCTTTGCTGCCGCATATGTCCTTCACCGGATGCCAATTGAGTTAATTCGCACTGTTTCGGTGGATAACTCTGAGTGTAATGGCGGAAGCATTGAACGCTTGTCTGTAGGGTTACGCCCTAAGCCGTCTGCTGATCACCCAGGCTTGTGGGATAGTGCAAGGAAGTGCGTATTTCCTCGATGCTAAGAGTAATTTCTCTTACTACGAAAGCCATCAGTCTGACTTTAAGATACGTTCTCATGTGAGAGAGCATCAGTAACCATTGAGACATCCCGTGGTAGCTCAAAGTAATTTCGTCAAAACATGGTCTCTTTCTCTTCTGCTGGTTTGGTCTTCGTGGTAAGTTCCTTTGCGTACCGTCGAACCAGCTCTCCGAGAACGTGTAGAGGCATGTAAAATTTGGGCAAAGGAATCTAACGAGTTGGGTATGGGTCGGAACAGGCAACAGTGTTGGCGGTTAGCCATACATTGGGAGTTCCCATGGTTCTTTAGAGGTACGTAAAAGATGTGTCTTGTAGCTTCTCCTTGCCTGCAGAACATGCAGTGCAATGCGTCTTCCGGTGCGTCCACCTTCCACATCCTACGACGTCGAGATGATGCCGTCGAAGCGCGCCTTCGACCGCATCGATTCGTCACCGTTCGGCTTCCTGCCGACGGCCAAGCGGAACGTCGAGGACCTCGTGAAGCGGAAGACGGTCTTCGACCAAGTGACCGCAGCGAACTTCGGCTTCGGCCCGCGACGCTTTTTCTACCGTCGCGGCGACGGGCTCATCATGGGGTAGGCGAAGAGAGGCTTATCCACGTGAAGCTTCATCGAGGGCTCCAGTACAAGTATTAGCTGTACTTTTTCACGAATGCGTCATTACTTCGTGTAAGTATGTATGTGTTTTTGTAAGTATTTGTCAGGCATCGAGTCAATGCTGGTCGCAATCCAATTTCTGTTCCGTACTGTTGTAGACCAAAGCGCAGTCGGGGCGTCATAAAATGCGCTGGGCACAGTCAAAACTTGTTCCAGTGACCATTCTACAAAATTATGCTACATGTAGATGATGCACGATTACCGCAAATTCCCTATTAGGGCATCCCCCATTAGAAGCATCTCCCTCTTAGAAGCCACCTCCCCTTATCTCCAGAAAGCTATACAAGGTAAGTGGGCCCATAATCTAAGGTCATCTTTGAGTTGAGAACGATAAAATAAGAATTTTAAGGACCAGAGCGAACACGAGGAATGTGTAAAAACAGTTATTAGCAAAAATATTTTAAATTTTACTATTTTCCATAACTATGCCCCCGAAAATAAAGCAGCGGTGCTTCTAGTAGAGAATTTACGGTACATTTAAATACTGTCGCGTTCCATTACACCTTCGCGGATCCCTCCCGTCTCCCTGTAACATCGGGTTATGTTGGCCCGAGACTTCCTCCCCTTCTTCCCTGTAACCGCTATGTATTTTCTGGATGCTTCGTCTTTCCGTGTTACTGTTCCGTGTTTTCTGAACGCTCCCTATCCGGATTAGCGTGACGAGGTAACTAACGTGAGTCAAGTGAGGTGAACAAGTTGATTACAGGTCGATTCGTGAAGGTCGATTCGTGGACGGTCGATTCGTGGACAAAATCCGGTCGATTCGCGGACAGTCGTTTCGTGGACATCTTAAATTTGAAACAGTTTGCAGTCCGTGAGCCATATATTCTCCCATGTAGCACACACACACACATTTTAAGAGTAGTACTAAAGGAAAAATCGACTAACACTAAAAAAAAGTATGTCCACGAAACGACCGTTTTGTCCACGAATCGACCGTCCACGAATCGACCTTCACGAATTGACCGTTTACCAACAAGTTCTTGTCAATTCCATCAACAACAACAATTCCAATCGCAAAACACTTTCCCCCAGATTAAACTAGCTCAACCTCCTTGAGAACATCGTAAAGTCCGAGCGTCTCCTTCACTTGTTCAAACCGGTCGTCGAGCATTCGGTCACGCCGCTCATTGTTGAACAAGCCGTGCCCATAGGGGACGCATGCGACGACGGTGTTGAAGTCCTTCGGAAGGATAAACGTGAGGCAAGCATCGAAGACTTCTGTGAGCTTCTGCTTGACCTAAAATGTGACAGGGTTGACCACCTCGTTTTCGACCATCTCAAAACTCATTCTCGATGTCGAGGACATATTGATCAGTCGAAAAGTTGACCTATAAGTTGTCCCTCTCCTAGTTTTTACGACTCCAAGTCGAAAGCTCACGCCGATTACGACTCAGCGTAGCGATCACTCTCGGAATTTTCGTAGGAATTTGTAATTTTCTAGCAATTTTTCATTTGAGATGTTCTTCGAAAGTTAAACGACACTTAAAATTACCGTATTTCTTTGAATATTGCCCCTGGGGCTCTACGTTTTTTTTCGTTTGGTCTTTTTCCGAAAAATAAATAAATTTCAAAAATTATTTTAGATTTTATTTGCCATCCATAAAGGCTCACACCCTGTTCTAAAATTCCTATTTTATCGTTATCTATCCAAATACGGCCTTAGATTTGAAGTCCATATACCCCAGATTCAGAACCTTGGGGGTGGGGCTCTATTCAAAGGGGGGGGGGGGCTCTGCTTAAGGGGGGGGGAGCTATAATCAAAGAAATACATAAATGCCGGGAACCCGTACACTTCACTCAGTACAACCATCGCCAACCTCCAGATAATGTAATAGACCTACGGATACCTACACCTTCGCATGATGTGCGTAACCTGTTACTCTGAGATCGTCGCCTAAACCGCACTCTGCCAACCCCTTAGATCCCGACTAGTGTCCGCTAGGGCTGGGGAAACTTCGTCGTCGGTCCCGAACCCCTGCGGTCCCCAGCCCTAGTGCATGACCTGGTCTCCTAGAGTTAGACGGCCGTACCGTACTACGGGCCGTACCGTATTCCGTACCGTATTCTGCGGTACGGAGTACGGTACGGCATGAGTTTCTAGCTAGAAATGCACTAGTACGGGCCGTAGTACGGCTTTAATACGGGCCGTACCGTATTCCGCACCGTATTCTACGGTACGGAGTACCGTAGAATACGGTACCAGCGGAAACTTCTCCATTACGCTCAACCTGCAGCCCTATGTCGGCGACGTCGTGTTCTACAAGGCGTATTCCAACTTCGACAACCGCTATCGCAACTGCACCGGACATACGCCCGACCTCTACCAATACGTTAGCCATCCTGGACTTCGGCCTAAGTGTTACGAAGGTTTAGGCCGAGAAGTTCTGCGTTTGCAACAAGAGCGCAAATCCGCAGCGATGCAAGCGTATCGTCAAGGTGGAGCCGTTTAAAACCTTCTGCAAATTTACCATGTGTGCTCCGCTGAACTATTCCTGCGATTACTTCCAACTCACGGATGCTCACGGACAAACCGTTCCCCTCACCGCCGAAGGCATTGTGCACGAAACAATACTCAAGGAAGCACAGGTTAGTCTTTTATCGCTGATGGACAAGCAGCGCCTAACTAGGTCCCAGACAATCAGAAACCTGAAGTTCTCTTCTCCGAAGACCCAAGAAGTAAAACGGGTGATGAAACTGGTTACGCGGAAAGACGTTTTAGTTTCGAGATAGTCGAGGAGATCGTCCCTATGCGAGGTATAACGAGTCGGAATGCGACAGTTTCACGGTACGTTAAGCTACGTTCACAATAGAGCCGACAACCGACACCGACACAGACACAGACAGACGTGTCGGACGCTGTGTGGGCGGGGTGTTCACACCGAAGCCGACACAGACAACCTAACCGATATCTAGTACGACACGGCCCTATCCGACACGCGTCTGTCGGATATGGTGTCGGCTTGCGTTTTCACAATAAATCCGACAGACATCCGACAGACAAACCATTTTTTCAAAATTTTTCGAAAACGGCCCGGGAACTACTATTGAGCTAGCCGACAGCCGACAGAATTCGATTTCTGTCGAACCCAACCGACAGCCATTCGACACGTGTCGGATGGCGTGTCGGCTTATCTGTCGGCTAGCGATTTTTGATTGTGAACACCTATCCGACACCAAGCCGACAGACAGGTGTCGGGCCGACAGACCTGTCGGATGCCCTGTCGGGTCCGAGTGTTCACAATAGATCCGACACGGTGTCTGTGTATGTGTCTTGTCGGCTGTCGGCTCTATTGTGAACAGGCCTTCAGAAGCGTTGGCCCGACAGGTGGGTCATTTTGGCCAGATCAAGTCGCGAAACCGGCGTTGGCTGTGGGCAATTAAACCTACGAGGCACTGCGACGAAATTCGATGTAAAAATATTTTGTCGGAAAGTCTGTTTAGGGACCCTGTCCATCCTGCTTTCAGAATGACAACTACCATACTGACGCGAAGCTTTTCGTTTTCCAATGGGGGCTGCTAGCCCCTACTGAAAGTCCTTTGTCGTAAAATGCAGCGGCGAAGGCAAATCTTTACTTCCTAAAACGGACCCGCAGAAAAATTCAAGCACGGGTCCAAAGTACGTTTCTTAAATGAAACAAAATGGGTAATCTGGCATGGCTCCCATTTTACTGGGGTTGTCCAGCGTATGCTGATGGCTTCCAGTATCCCTGAACTTCCCCTAAGCTCAGTTTCTCGACACATCGTTTTACAATGTGGGTTTTAGTACGATGATGAAGTGATATGGCGGCAGTCGGCTGCGTTCACAAGCTTTCGGAAGCCCTTTCGCCGATTGGACAGGACCGATCCAGGGACATATTCGCTTGGACTGCCTGGAGGGACGTACCACGTAATTTTTTGCATTTGCTTTTTGCCAAATTTTTACAATTCAGCTCTTAATCGAACAAAAAGAGTCCCTCGCGAAGTTCAACGTCCGGAAGTTCTTCGTAATCAGCAGCACGTCGTGGCTCGGCACTCGCTCGTCCTTCCTGGGCGTGTTGTACGTCGTCTTTGGGAGCATCTTCCTCTTCCTGGCAATCGTACTGAACCTTATCCACTGCAGATGTGGGAAGACCATCGAAGAACTGTCAAGTGATAAGACACCACTCTTTCATTTTCATTAAAGCAAGCAAGTTGCGAACGGAGTCTGCAGTTGAGTGGCGTTTGCGCTTTGCGCATAAAGAGATCGACCGCGGGAAGAGACTATGTCACATGAAACACCGATTTCTCAGTATGTCACAGTTTACGAAAAATTCCTGACCTCTCTCGTCCATCTCGCATGCTGCGTCGTGCGTCGAAAGCGCATCGCGTCGTTTTTCCTTAGCTGCTTAAAATGCGTGGTTCTAATCGCTTTGGACCGGCTACCGCCGTGGTCGCAGGTTTCATTAGTCACTATGCCTTTTTCGCGAGTTGTTGGGTACACCCCCGTTACCCGTTCCGTCCTGGCCCTACCCATTCGTGCCGTCCTCCGTTCCGTCCTAAACCCGCCATCTCGGACTCCGTGCCGTGCCAGCACGGCCCCATCATGGAACGGCATTAAATCGACCGTTTTCCGTCCCGTTCTGCACTAAAACGGCACGGAACGGCATCAATTTCCAAGCCGTTCCGTGCTCCGTCGCGTGGTAGAACGGAACGGAAAACGGCCCGTGCTGACGCCTCTGCCGTGCCGTGGCGGTCCGTTCTCAAGACGGCACGGATCACGGAACGACCCGGTCCGTTTCACGATCCAACAACTCTACCTTTTCGTAAGACAAAAGCCAGGTTCGTCGGCTCTTCGCGCTCCTGACGTGCGTCGCCGGAGTTCTTCACATGCACTCGATAACTGCCGTTTTCCGCCTCGAATCGACCATTGTGTAGCTGCAAATCGTCGATCTTTGCTGCCGCATATGTCCTTCACCGGATGCCAATTGAGTTAATTCGCACTGTTTCGGTGGATAACTCTGAGTGTAATGGCGGAAGCATTGAACGCTTGTCTGTAGGGTTACGCCCTAAGCCGTCTGCTGATCACCCAGGCTTGTGGGATAGTGCAAGGAAGTGCGTATTTCCTCGATGCTAAGAGTAATTTCTCTTACTACGAAAGCCATCAGTCTGACTTTAAGATACGTTCTCATGTGAGAGAGCATCAGTAACCATTGAGACATCTCGTGGTAGCTCAAAGTAATTTCGTCAAAACATGGTCTCTTTCTCTTCTGCTGGTTTGGTCTTCGTGGTAAGTTCCTTTGCGTACCGTCGAACCAGCTCTCCGAGAACGTGTAGAGGCATGTAAAATTTGGGCAAAGGAATCTAACGAGTTGGGTATGGGTCGGAACAGGCAACAGTGTTGGCGGTTAGCCATACATTGGGAGTTCCCATGGTTCTTTAGAGGTACGTAAAAGATGTGTCTTGTAGCTTCTCCTTGCCTGCAGAACATGCAGTGCAATGCGTCTTCCGGTGCGTCCACCTTCCACATCCTACGACGTCGAGATGATGCCGTCGAAGCGCGCCTTCGACCGCATCGATTCGTCACCGTTCGGCTTCCTGCCGACGGCCAAGCGGAACGTCGAGGACCTCGTGAAGCGGAAGACGGTCTTCGACCAAGTGACCGCAGCGAACTTCGGCTTCGGCCCGCGACGCTTTTTCTACCGTCGCGGCGACGGGCTCATCATGGGGTAGGCGAAGAGAGGCTTATCCACGTGAAGCTTCATCGAGGGCTCCAGTACAAGTATTAGCTGTACTTTTTCACGAATGCGTCATTACTTCGTGTAAGTATGTATGTGTTTTTGTAAGTATTTGTCAGGCATCGAGTCAATGCTGGTCGCAATCCAATTTCTGTTCCGTACTGTTGTAGACCAAAGCGCAGTCGGGGCGTCATAAAATGCGCTGGGCACAGTCAAAACTTGTTCCAGTGACCATTCTACAAAATTATGCTACATGTAGATGATGCACGATTACCGCAAATTCCCTATTAGGGCATCCCCCATTAGAAGCATCTCCCTCTTAGAAGCCACCTCCCCTTATCTCCAGAAAGCTATACAAGGTAAGTGGGCCCATAATCTAAGGTCATCTTTGAGTTGAGAACGATAAAATAAGAATTTTAAGGACCAGAGCGAACACGAGGAATGTGTAAAAACAGTTATTAGCAAAAATATTTTAAATTTTACTATTTTCCATAACTATGCCCCCGAAAATAAAGCAGCGGTGCTTCTAGTAGAGAATTTACGGTACATTTAAATACTGTCGCGTTCCATTACACCTTCGCGGATCCCTCCCGTCTCCCTGTAACATCGGGTTATGTTGGCCCGAGACTTCCTCCCCTTCTTCCCTGTAACCGCTATGTATTTTCTGGATGCTTCGTCTTTCCGTGTTACTGTTCCGTGTTTTCTGAACGCTCCCTATCCGGATTAGCGTGACGAGGTAACTAACGTGAGTCAAGTGAGGTGAACAAGTTGATTACAGGTCGATTCGTGAAGGTCGATTCGTGGACGGTCGATTCGTGGACAAAATCCGGTCGATTCGCGGACAGTCGTTTCGTGGACATCTTAAATTTGAAACAGTTTGCAGTCCGTGAGCCATATATTCTCCCATGTAGCACACACACACACATTTTAAGAGTAGTACTAAAGGAAAAATCGACTAACACTAAAAAAAAGTATGTCCACGAAACGACCGTTTTGTCCACGAATCGACCGTCCACGAATCGACCTTCACGAATTGACCGTTTACCAACAAGTTCTTGTCAATTCCATCAACAACAACAATTCCAATCGCAAAACACTTTCCCCCAGATTAAACTAGCTCAACCTCCTTGAGAACATCGTAAAGTCCGAGCGTCTCCTTCACTTGTTCAAACCGGTCGTCGAGCATTCGGTCACGCCGCTCATTGTTGAACAAGCCGTGCCCATAGGGGACGCATGCGACGACGGTGTTGAAGTCCTTCGGAAGGATAAACGTGAGGCAAGCATCGAAGACTTCTGTGAGCTTCTGCTTGCCTAAAAATGTGACAGGGTTGACCACCTCGTTTTCGACCATCTCAAAACTCATTCTCGATGTCGAGGACATATTGATCAGTCGAAAAGTTGACCTATAAGTTGTCCCTCTCCTAGTTTTTACGACTCCAAGTCGAAAGCTCACGCCGATTACGACTCAGCGTAGCGATCACTCTCGGAATTTTCGTAGGAATTTGTAATTTTCTAGCAATTTTTCATTTGAGATGTTCTTCGAAAGTTAAACGACACTTAAAATTACCGTATTTCTTTGAATATTGCCCCTGGGGCTCTACGTTTTTTTTCGTTTGGTCTTTTTCCGAAAAATAAATAAATTTCAAAAATTATTTTAGATTTTATTTGCCATCCATAAAGGCTCACACCCTGTTCTAAAATTCCTATTTTATCGTTATCTATCCAAATACGGCCTTAGATTTGAAGTCCATATACCCCAGATTCAGAACCTTGGGGGTGGGGCTCTATTCAAAGGGGGGGGGGGGGCTCTGCTTAAGGGGGGGGGGAGCTATAATCAAAAGAAATACATAAATGCCGGGAACCCGTACACTTCACTCAGTACAACCATCGCCAACCTCCAGATAATGTAATAGACCTACGGATACCTACACCTTCGCATGATGTGCGTAACCTGTTACTCTGAGATCGTCGCCTAAACCGCACTCTGCCAACCCCTTAGATCCCGACTAGTGTCCGCTAGGGCTGGGGAAACTTCGTCTTCGGTCCCGAACCCCTGCGGTCCCCAGCCCTAGTGCATGACCTGGTCTCCTAGAGTTAGACGGCCGTACCGTACTACGGGCCGTACCGTATTCCGTACCGTATTCTACGGTACGGAGTACGGTACGGCATGAGTTTCTAGCTAGAAATGCACTAGTACGGGCCGTAGTACGGCTTTAATACGGGCCGTACCGTATTCCACACCGTATTCTACGGTACGGAGTACGGTACGGAGGGGGTCAGTACGGTACGGAGTACGGTACGGGGGGTGTCGCGTCTACCTCTATGGTCTCCTCTTCGTCTACTCTCCACTCAATCGAAGTTACGCTCCCTGACAGGAGGGAACCTCGTGCCTTCCCAAAGACGACGATTGATTAGGTTCGTACCCAGACTCTCGTAAGCCTTGTCCGGACCTTCCCTACCTTTTGCGCCGACCCTTCGGGGTTCGTTACCGAGAGAACGTTGACCACGAGCACGCCTAAATTGCTTCCCCGGTTTGTTGCATCGAACGGCTGCTTACCCGTCGGCTTCAATGCGTTAATCATCTTCGAGACCATTTCCGGGGATAGGAAGGCCTCCACCGGACAAACCATTGCGTCCTCGTCGGCTCCGCAGGCGTCCAGAATAAGGACGTCGTAGGTGATACCTAGTTGAAAAGATGACATTCGTGAGGAAGCATATATGGGAAGCGTCCAGTAATTGCGTGACGATCACGGGGCACTTGTTGGACCCATCCCTTTGCGTGGTCAGTATTTGATCCGGCCACCTGATCACCTTCCCGGACGCTCCCAAAGGCCCGAACAGGGGTCTCTTGATGGCATTTGCAGAAAGGTGGCGCAGAGCCCGCTAGGGGTGGCGCAGGGTTGGCCCTTTTTCGGCACTGAAAACATGTTTTGATCCCCCATTGGTCGTTCATTTTGCAGTGTCAAATTTTAGCTCTTTTTGTACGTTGAAACCAGTAATTCCTACTGCCCGCCGTAGGCGCCGCAGAGCAATTTTTGGACCTAAAGGGCCAAGAGCCTTCGAAAGATCGCGTCGCCAATAACTAATGGCGGAGTTGTCCGAAGGGAAACGGACATATTGAGCGCGCCGCAGCCGAGACCAAGCTTTTCTGGCTATTTTGAAAAACGTTCCATTGGAAATTTGAACCGCCGGCCATTTTTACGGTTTTTTGCCACCTGGGATTCTCCCAGGGGTGGCGCAAGGCACCTGAAAGGTGGCATGCGCCAACCCTGGAAAAGGATGGGCACGTTCCTCCCTACCTTTCTGTACAGCCTTCTGTATCGCATCGATGCCGTTGCCTACGATCGTCCTATGCGTGGCGTCGTCGCTGACGCCAAACCATCGATAGGCCAGATGCTTCACTGTCGGGTCAAGTTCGTACACGGTGATGTTGATCTGGAATGACACTGACAGTCGCCGCGTATGGCGTCGCATGGACCAATGGTCTTTCTCATGACCGAGGCCGAAACGCCCGGGACTGTCTTCGGTACTCGGACCTGCCCATTCTCTCATGTTAGGCCTTTCGAAGTACAAGAATTCATTGCACAATGGCTTGCAAAAGAGGGCCTTTTCCCGGAAAACGTTGGTACCTCTGGCCGCAGCGTGTGGAAGTACATATTGAGCGATCCGCCGCCGAGACCAATGACAAGCATGCTCCGCTTGGCATCGTCGCCGTCGTTCTCGACGCCAAGTGAGCCGATTAGCGAGGGCGCTGCGACCATCGACGCCAAGTACTGGGCGCCAATGAAGGTGTGGTCGATCGTTCTCCTCAGGGGAGCGGGATCGTCGACTAAATGATGCTAGCCACATAAGCCGTGCGGCTTCGCAACAAGCATGGAAAAGCCTATAGGACTCAGCGGTCCAATATGAAATTTCGTTTCGGGAGCGGGGGGGGGGGGTCGCCCTCGGGGCGCATATGCGGTAAAAGTAAAAGCCAAAAATTAAGAATAAATGCCGCATGGTACATGACTTATGGTCGGCCCCAACCAGCGTAGTAAATCTCATTGCACTGTAATCATCGGCATCCCTCCTTGTTGGGACAGTTTTCCAGTAAGAAAGTGGTTCATTTTCGTCCGAGAACAACGATATTCCAAAGACTCACTTGGCCTAAGAGCGACCAGCGTTTCGTATTCGTCCAGGGCGGAGCCGCTCATCGACATGCTGTTCGTCAGCGCTCGTTTCGTGGGATACCTTAAAGCAGATTAACTTGCATAAATCACGATAAAATTAATGCAGTCACAAACCTTCAAGGGTGCAGTGAGAAGGGACTAAGTGCTTACATACGTCCTTCTGTAAGTCGGCCATTTGATCAGCGGGTGTGATGTAATTACGGTCATAAAAGCATAAAATCATCTTCTTAGCGTCGTTGTTTTTCAAGTTTTATTTCACCGTTTCTTTCAGTTCGGAATTTTCGCTATGCTGAGCATTTTCCTTCGCCGAGGTCAGATCTAGTCGTAGACATGCCCTCTATAGCACCCGCGCTTTTTAGGCAGCCCGGCCATTGGCATAGTATAGGCCGAATTTAAGGCCTACACCAGCCCCTGCCGACTAAGCCATCTGTCCGTGATTCGCGGCAGGTTACTGAAGACGGATTACTTGTGCGATGGCTTTGCTGCCAACGAGCACTTACTCGTCCGAGAAGCCGATGTCGACGACGAAGTAGCAGATTTCCGTCCTATGCTGGAGACGGAAGCTCATCGAGCATGCTTTCTCCAATTGCCTTGTGACCAGCACATGTGGCCTGCCGAAAAGGTACCGGTAGATGCTGAGCTAAATACTCTTGTGCGACCAACAGGCGACCTCTACAAAACTTACGATTGTGAAGATCAAAAGTACGCCTATCAAAACCCGTCGAATGCGCGGGGATCGCAGGTAGGACAAAGTGTACCACCTAAGCCATTCCAGCGTTTGCTTCATTTCGGCTTCTAACAGGGAGGACGAAGGGAAAGGGGAAGGAAAACCGTTTTGTTCGCATTAAGGCGTCATCCGTTTGATTTCCTGCGACGTCAGTTAAACAGACACGAGGCTTTTAAGCTTTTGATGGACGTCAAACTGTCCGCTACCAAGTGCGTCCTGTCTCGGTAGTCCATTATTGGGCAAATACTTGGCTGTTATTACAGCTATGAGGTCCGTCAAGTTGACATGGAACGAAAGTTCGCAGCTGTCACTCAGGCAGAACGCTTATTTCGGCGAAAGTGCACTAGAATTTTAGAGAGTACCAGGCGTTTCCACATGCGAATCTAGTGAACTTTTATAGTGAAACTTGCAAAAATATTTTCTGGATTTCCTTCGATGCACGCGCTCACCAAATGATGTTGCTCTCACTGCCCGTATTCGGGCGTTCACTCTCTTAGGGGCTGTCAAAAAGGCGATCCTTCTCGGCCAATTCGCTGCTAAGTAGCCGTCATTTCCGCCTCATGCATCCCGCCAAACTGGCTGCGATCGGTTATGCCCGGCAGCTGTCGGGAGGTCAGTCAGCGGCCGAAATTAGTCACCGCTACGACCATTTATAAACGCCATCTGCGACGCGAATCCTTCCCAGTCCGTCCGGAATTCTCCTTGCAACTCCGCTGTCCTTAGTCACTTACGACTCAGACATCAGTCGAATGTTTTGGAAAACAAATGAGTGTCTGAAGTAAAATTTGCAAAACATATTTGATAAATCTGTCGATTTTTTCTTAAAAACAACCTATCATTTTAACATTGTGTTTTTTTGCTCTGGATCCGTTTTGTCTATCAAAATGAGCATAGGTGTGTCCCCGAGCGATAAAACCGGTAGCTGTGGCGCCTACCCGAATGTGCCTCTCCGATGGGTAGCTTTTCGCCTGTACAAAGCTTTATTCTCATCATAGTGTCCTGTCCTGTCGTAAAAGTACAACGGTACCTTATTGTGATCTGTGAAGTTCCAAGGGGCCCACCGTCTTCCAGATTTTTAATGGTCTTTTTTGACGTTTTTGGTGTCCGCCAATATTTGCGTTTGTTTATGTTTTCTGCGCCTTAACCTTCCATAGTTCCAGGTGAAGATGCCCTCGTACGACGTTGACGTGGAGGAGCTGACGGAGAAGGCGATCGAATCTCTGAAGAATTCCTACTCTCCCTACAGCAAGTTTCCGGTCGGCGCTGCGCTGTTGGCGGACGACGGTCGTACCTTCATTGGAGGTAAGTTCGGCAGTTCTTAGTGAGTCCAGACGAATGCCACTCTCTCCGTGGAGTAATATGGATAAAATGGGGAATGTTTTGCTTTCGCCTACGATGCGAGATCCGTGCGAATTCCTCAAAGATAAATAAATAGAAAATAAAACGAATAAATAAAAATTAAATAAGTAAATGAAAGATTACCGTATTTCTTCAAATATAGACCCCCCCCCCCCCCAAACTACGAGACCCCCCCCCCCTCTAATATAGCCCCACCCAAAGATTTCTAGATACGCATCTGGGGTATACGGACTTCAAATCTAAGGCCATATTTGGATAGATAACGATAAAGTAAGAATTTTGGAACGGAGTACGAGCCTTACTGATGACACATGAAATTTAAAATTATTTTTGAAATTATTTTTTCTGAAAACCCCTACAAAAATATAGCCCCAGGGGCTATATTCGAAGAAAGACGGTACACTGGGTGATTCTCAAACTACGGGCAGCCTACTGATCTTAAGATTGGAGACCTTCACGCATCGGACAGCTTTGGGAGAATGCAGCTAAAAATGTCAAGGGGAACCTCAAAAATGCCCGCTCCGCTTAATTTCGTGACGTTAGTGATTCCTTCGTCCTACCGACCGTTTCAGTGAACGTCGAGAACGCGTCCTACGGAGGCGCCATCTGCGCGGAGCGTAGTGCAATCGTTGCCGCGGTCTCTGCAGGCGTGCGCAGTTTCAAAGGGATCGCAGTCGCTTCGCAGCTCGAGGAGCCCGCTAGTCCGTGCGGCATTTGCCGACAGGTGCTCGTCGAGTTCGGCGACTATCCGGTAAGCACTTAGCGATTCCGATCATGACTTGACTGAACCCGTCAGCTAAGTAAACGTAGTGAACCTTAAGGAACCAAGTTCGACGTCAGATCGGACTACCAAACATAGAAATATTTTTTACGTTGAGTTATTAATTTAAATTACTATGATTTAAAAAAAACTATTTTAAATTTTTTCTAAAAATCTTAGTTTTAATTTTTTAAATTAATTTTTCAACAAAACTTTATATTAATTTAGTTACTATGAAGAAATGCAGTGTACAGAGAACTCTGGTGAAATGGTTCCGGCCCTAAAGCTCTGGAGCCAACGTTTAGGACCGTTCTTAGTGTCGTACCGGTTTCAAGAATGTCCGGGTTTTCTTGCTAATTCCATCGGTTTTAGGTCATCCTATGCTCAGCGAAGAGCGGCAAGCGAGTCGAGTCGACTACGTACGGACTACTGCCGCTCGGATTCATCCCGGAGCACCTGCAGGACTACCAGAAGAAGCTCGACGCCAACGGTTCCGTCTGAGAAGCTTCGATCATCCGATGTGCGAACCCTTTTGATCCCTGCATTCTGTCGCACTAGCGTTAAACGCCATCACCAGTCATGCTTAGTACGCGGTATTGCTGGGTCGTAATAAAAAAATTTTGGTCTCTCGAGAATCATGTTGTTTACGCGTCGACATTGTAGACGATGTATCCGCGATAGTCGTGCCCACCGTCATCCCGGGCCTCTAAGTTTCGGGACATGATGGGTCCCTCGCCGGGCATAGGCATGTTCAGCCCGCCCGGTTAGCGTATAACATTGACAAGTAGTTCATCAAATTTCAGATTATTTTTGCCAAATAATTGAAAAGCCGCTCTGGCAGGCGATCTTAGGTGAGAAGACTCCAAAATCACACACTAAACTAAGCTGTAAAAGGCAAAAATTCGGCCTGCAGAAACCTACTAAAGGGGGACCAAAGTTTTTTGTCGGTTTGCACCTGCTTTTGCTATTTGCCGAGTCTCATCTGGAACTGGATCGGTCCTTCATTTAGAAGGCCTATTGCATCTGGTTGATCGAAGCCCTCTTCGCGATACGGAAATTTTTGGACGGGTTGATGGAGGGTAAATGTAGCCTCGCCGACGATTTGAATCCTGAAGGCTACTGTGAAAAGCCTACTGTTGAGCCGTCTTGCAGCAATCAGTTAAAGGAAGTGCAGCAAGCAATGCAGGTTCTACCTCCATACCCCAAATTTGCCGGGCACTAGCGCTAAGTGAGCTTCCAGCGGTCGGTCGCGTAGCGCGGAGTCACTTGCTCGTGGCTAAACAAGTTTCTCGTCGGTTGCCTACTTCATATCGATTGTGTCGTCGGCCGCCGAAAGCACTCATCGGGCGACGCAGTCTCGTGCGATATTTACTCCACGTTCCGCTAGCGTATTGCTTAATCGAGCTCTTAGCACCGGTGGTTCTGCATCCGAACAAATAGTTTTTATTGCGACCATTTGCTTAAGTCAAGGCCCAACTAGCGACCATTTTGCGATGGATATGTCGTCAGATAACGGAGGCAGTGGAATGAACAATCCCACACATACGATGAAGGGAGGACGTTCGAGGAAACGGAAGAGATCCAACGTGCAGCGAAGCTGCGAAGAAGTATCTAAGCAGGTACTTGATATGGCTGGGTCGTTCCATCGAGATTTCACTTTCTCGTGCCCGCGCCCTTCTTCCGCTGGGAATCTTTCTGCCGCTTCCGTTATGTTCTCAAATGGACCCCTCTTCCCGTGCCGTTCTTGAAACCCTAGTACATATCCCTTGAAAGCGTAGGCTTCAGGAGAAGAAGACTTGAAGATACGAGTTCATTTTGCAGGGAGACCGTTTCTTGGGTTGAGGACGCTGTCACATTTTCGTAAGCCCAATATGAAGATGAACGGAACGCTTACAGAAATCAATGTAAATCCTGAAATATAAACAAAAGCCGAAGTTTTTTTTCCGGGAACTGCTTGTCGTGATCGTTATGACTGTCACAACGCTTCAGGTAAGAAACCAAGCGTTACCGTCCGAACTTCTTCGCGACTGTTTCCTCTACCTTGACAGGAGCTCGTTGGAGAGCGCTCAGCTGGTTTCGCGAGGCTTTCTTAGCGCCTTGCAATCGATGGACGACGTCTGCCTTCGAGTCATATCGCGGGTGGTCTTTGCCAAGTCTCAGCGAATGTTCCGCATTGAGTTTCTTCAGGTAAATACGCATCTGTAAGCATATATACCGATTATTTAACCGTTCAGGGTCCGGGTTTGGAAGAAGTGCGATTTTCCACTCGCAAGCGAAGCAGAGCAGAGACGATCTTCTTTCACGGCCTTCGACACTCAGCCGGTCTGACCTGCTTAACGCTGAATCGAATCACCATTGGAAAGAGCTTTATGGACTTCCTACAGGACCACACCTTCGAGTTTGTTGGTACGCTTTTGCAACCCATTAATCCATCGGTAGAGGTACCTCCGACTCGAAGTTAGTGCGGAAAGGATCGTAGTTTTGCGCCTATTGTAACACATTCTCACCACATCATTAGACATCAGTCTGGGTCTCGGTTAGTGTTCGGCAGCCGACCCGACCCCGACATGCCGAGGAGGTAACCTAAAGCACAGAAACCGTACAACAGCAGAATTTTTGCCTTGGAGTCACTTCAGATACGTCCGCCTCTGACCGACTGTCAACTACCGGTCCGATTCCAAGACCGCCCGTTCGGTGTTCCCTACTGAATCGTGCTCAGTAAAGCACAGCTTTGCTCTTGTAGATATCCCACCTTCCATATGGTTTTTTTCAGGTCCCGCACAAGCGCAGGTCCACCTCGAAGACGTTCAGCTTGCCGAAAGCGTCACCCCGCTCGAGTTCATTAACGCGTTTCCCAGCTTTAGCGTCTTTGTCTGCCGTGGATCAAAGCCATTCGTCCAACCGCAATTTGCCAACGACGCATTGCTGAAGTGTTTCGCGGAGAAGGGCGTCTGGGAGCACTGGGTGCGCTACTGCAGCGACGGAGCCTTCACCGAGGAGGGGATCCTCGACTTCTGCTTAGGCGACTACCCGCCGAACGAGCACTACCGGCATCTTCACGTCGAGAATGCGAGTCTGTCGACGACCTTTTTGCAGCAAATCATTGAAGTATGTTGGGCCTTTCAAAGTTTCACATAGCGATCCATCATCAGTTAGGGAACCGACAGAAAAGTGTATATGTACGAGAGTCGGCGCAGGTACCGAGGGAAGGGAAGCCTCGTCGGTATTCACCTACTGGTTGGCAGGATGGCTGCTCGACAATACCGTCTTCAAGGACAACCCCGTCCCCATACACAGCTTCTTTTTGGAGAGCAGATATATGGAGTGACTTACCCATACTTCGTAGACTTATGCATGGGCTTGAGGAACTAAGCAGAGTGGGATTCTGGGGTTCTGCGGTTCCTTAGACTGAGCCTGAACCAAGTAGGAGCAGTCAAAGCCTCAGTTCAAGCACGGAGCCTAGTAGACTTATTCATAGGCTTGAGGGACTAAGCAGAGTGGGATTCTGGGGTTCTGCGATTCCTTAGACTGAGCCTGAATCAAATAGGAGCAGTCTAAGCGTCAGCCTAAACACTGAGCCTCAGCGGTGGGGTAAGTTCGAGATTGAGGGACTATGCATGCTACAGATTGACTGGACTCGCCGCCTTTAAAGAGAGAAAGCACTGTTTTAAGATTTTAAAGACTACTTTTTGTAGCCTATGACTATTCCGAATGCTCCATTTAGGCCTACGCCGCTTCACCGAAAACCTATGCGTTCGAGCTTCTGGTAGCGCGAGTGCCGGAGCTCGACATGACCGGGCTTGAAGGGTTCCGTCAACTCGAGCATCAGATGTGGGTCTTCTCCTTCACGCAGTTCCCGGATTTCACGATTTACTATTTGCCCGGCTCGCACATTCGATGCGTCCGTCTCTGAAGATGTATAAAGTACGATAAAAATGCAGGATTATGTGTCTAGGTATTTTAACTAGCGCTGGAGCGTTCTGCTGAAAATTTCTCGTCCCTGTTCCGTTCTGCCGCTTTAATTTTCAGTCCGTTCCAAAATGACCGTCACTTTCCGTTCTGGTCAACTGCATAAAAAAACGCCTCCTATTTCTTGCGAGGCTTAAACCATGAAAAGAGGCGTAATAGAAGTTTGATGGTCTAACGGCACGGGCCGGTAGTACTCATTGGCACCTTTCTTCTGGCCTCAGTCGCAAACGTGTCGGATTTTGTGTTTTCCCTTATAGACATTACTCGTGGCCCGTGAAGAACGTGGCTCTTCTCTGGAGCTCTACGACCGTCGTTCAGACAGTACGTCTCCGCTCTCCGACAAAGTGACTCTCCACAACCACGAAACGTCGGAGGTCCTTGAGATTTTGGAAAACGTCTCTTCCGTTGATCACATGAGATCACAGTCTTTGTGTGCCGCAAGTATGCGTAGGTTAAAGCGCTCTATAAAGCTAATTTCGTCTTTCGTTAATGTTACTGACGTAAGCAGAAAAAAGTGTCTTTTATTTTTGTGTCTTTTACACATACACAAATTTTGACGTTTTCTGCTATTTGTGTATGTGTATTTTTTGTGTTAAAGTACACTCATTATATGTCGGGAATCTGCAATTTGTGTCTCATTTTGTGTCTACCTGATGTGTACAAAAAGACACAAAATTCCAGGCTAAATTTTTATATTTTTTAAAAAAGACAAAATTCAGACACATTTGTTGGGACACAAAAAAGACACAAAAATCCTTTGTTAATATTGGTTAATTTCATACTTGTTCGTGCTATTTTTCGCACTCCTCGGCTGGAAGAAAGGCTAATAATGCATCCGCGTTCGAATATGGAGCGCCGTACGCATACTCTGCGCGTCGTTTGATGCGCAGACTGCACGCAAAAACTAGGTTCTGAGCGGCTTAGGCCAGAATCAGGCTGATCAGTCAAAATCTGACTAAATATATCGCGGTTAAACTTAGGACATAGTCTACGCAGTGCCGCAGGTGCGGGCACGGTTACCTCATCGTCCAAGGTTAGTCACCAGATCAGTCTTATTGCCTACTACAGCTTAGTTTGTTACTCATAGAAAAGCCATGAAACGCACTAGCTAAACCGGATTAGGCTTAGGCTTAGACATTAACCACGCGGCGCCGTNTGGCATCTACACGCACAAAGGTATATGTTTGCATAGCGCTCGCTTTCGCATGTCAGCATGAGTCAGATTCTGTGATTTTGGGTGACCACAAGTTTCTTCCAGCCAACCGGTTCGGCTGTTATTTTTTAGTTTAAAATAACTTGTGAACGCCCACCGAATGATTCGTCGAATCGAATATTCTTGCAATTGATCGTGTTCGGCCGAATATATCCGATGCCATTATCACAAAAAAAACCGAAGTTCCGTACTTTTGTGAATTCCCATTTTGCTTCTTCAGTTTCGGTACTAGATTTCGGTTTGAATTTGCGGTTCCTGTTCCCTGTTACGCATAACGTAGGTGAAAAGCCGATTTCAGCGTCGGTATTGGGAAGGGCCTTACGTACGGAGGCATTACAATCGTACTCGATCACTTCAATCGAATCAGTCTGCCTGGCCAGATCTTTGGTGACGTCATGCGCACCCTAAACGCCACAAAGAATTCGAGTGGAACCTTCTCGATTGCCTGCGCCGACGTACAGCGCCTTCCCGACATCGTCCTAAGTTTAACGTCGTCTGAACAAGACCCGTATGACTATCACATTCCGGCTACTGACTACACGGCCAAGGTGAGCAACTTACTAATCTAGCGATTAGGCCCACTCCCACATCAAATGTAGTAGCAAATGCTCATTTAGGATACTAAGAGAACAGGTAGATGCGCTCTCTTGCTTACCCCAGACGATTACCTCTCGTGGACGATCGGCATACCGGCGCTTAAATCCCACTGTTGGATGCTGGACTTCGACAACAACTCTATTGGTGTCGCAAACGTGGCATGAGGCTAGTGTCAGATATTTAGCGTTGTTAACGTTCTTGCTATAAACGTCTACTAGCGCTCCACAGCTTTTGGATGTCGCCACCAGCGCTTTGGTTCATAGTGATTGGCAACGCAGCCTCCCCGTGAACTCTTGAAATCTGAAGGAATTGAACTCGAGGCGGTTCGTAGCTCACTGCATTCCACCAAAAAAGCGTACTAAGCAAAAACTATGCCTCCCAAGGAAACCTACTTGACACCAAGCATCAAAAGGGAATCAAGCCGACACAAATAGAGGTTCTTGCGATATATTGCCCAAATGGACCATGGAAGTGAAAGCTACGATTAGTAAGACAATAAGCTAGAGATTAACCGGCCTTTGATTTTACTATCGCAAAGCCCACCGTCTTCTTGCCGAGATTGAATACTTGGCAGTAACTGCGCGCAAGAGCCGATCCGAAGAGCCAATACTCTCTATCGCTAAAGCCGTAGATTTTCAGCTCGCATGTTCCGTTGTCATTCGGCGTGTCCGAGACCAGCGCGTCTGCGGCGACGGTCAGCTGCTGGCTGCGGAAGCTGATAATCAGCGACGGAAGCTTGGCGTCGCACATGATCTCGTACTCGCCCGTTGCTCTATTATAGACTCCACCGAACACTTTTAGCGCAGCGTCCAGCTGGGAGTGTGGCACGCCAAGATAAGCGTCGGTAAAGTCTGACGTGATAGTCACGCTGGTAGACTGAACTGGACGGAATAGCGTCGATCCGATTTTAACGTAATCCGCCGTGAAGTCGTACCTGAACAAAAGAAATGGATTCCGATACAAACGATGCTTAGGGCTCTAGGAACAACAGCTCAAGGACTCTTAGTGTCGTGCCCACGACAAAGATCGGCATATGTACCATGCTACGTCCAGTACGGTACAGTGCGGAGCAGACAGGTACACCGTGCTATGCGGGTAAGTAAGCACAGGCTGGTCGGCCGTACGGCTTCAGTCTAACGTAGTACGGCCCTCACCGTGCGAGTAGTGCTTGAGTGCGGTCAGTACGGTACCGGGGAGGTAAGTTCGGTTCGGCTTATGGTACGGCTCCGGACGCCGATCTTTGGTCAACGAACGTACCCTTGACCAATGTCTCTGTAGACAGACGGACGCTCACAATGTTCGTCGTTAAAGTCTCCGTAGGTAAGGGTTCCTGCTACCTGGAAATTTCTTACATAAAGTAGAAAGCACGGGGAAGAAGGGCTCTTGACCGTAGCTTCCTTACCTCCGGGTTCTTCTCGTTTGACATGTAGACGGAGAAAATTGGCTGCTTCGTAGTGCCACTGTCTACAAGCTGCTGAACGAACGGCTTGACAGGGTTCGTGCCGAAATTGGACAATTCGTAAGCGAGGCCCAGCACGCCATCCGAAGGGACGAAGTTCCAGTTTTCGAGGAAATCCGTTTGGCCGAAGTAGACCTCCGCGATAGATAAGTTTCCAATCTATGAAGCGATAAGTGTGCGGAACAGGGCCGTATTGGCGTAGGAGGGACCCTTTGGCGAAGTCAATTTATTAGAAAGTTGGTATAAATTAGATATAGACCCCTTTCTGACCCATTTTAGGGGTCCACACCCTGTCCCTACCTCCACCCTCAGCCCTATCGTGAAATCCTGCGTACGGCCCTGGTGCGGAATGTTAGGAAAATTTAGCATTACCTGGACTTTGTCAATTCCGTAGAATCCTTCAACGTCATCAACGATCAAGTCGTATTCGGTGCCGTTCTTGCGATACGTTGAAGATGCAGAGCTCTTGAAAGTGCTCTTGATGGCGCCAGATCCGCTGCAACAGCTCTCTTCGCATAGCTTTTTGCAGAACACTAAAAGCGCCTTCGTGAAAGATGCCAGCTGGGAACAGCAGTGACTCACCTTTATCACGGCAATAGCCAGGGCAAGGCTGAAGTTGAACGGAGCACTCAAAGCCACGGCAGTAGTGGTAAGTGGAGTCAAGCACCCAGAGGAGGCTCGAAAACGGATCGATCTGCACAGCAAAGTTCTGCGGCGGAGTTCCGATCTGAACCTCTCCGACGTACTGCACTGAGTACGGCTGTTTGGAAGATTTCAAGACAGCTTCTTGACGCGGATTCTCATTTAACGCTAAATTGGCATTGCTTTGATACAAATTTTACAGCAATATATACCTCTTGCTGCGCTCCCTGGACGTCTACTCTCGACTCGTCTGAAAGGGATTTTCGTACAGAAGGCCGTCGAGACGACGAGTATAAGCACGAGTGACCGCATTTCTAGTTTTCGGCCCAACCACTTGTTCGAGTAGCTTCACTCTGTCCCTTTATGATAGCATAAAGTAATCGATTCATCTTATCAGTGATTACGTCTGAAAGAAGAAGCGGACAGAGATGAAACTATGAAGCCAGCGGTTGCCTAATGTCCCTGGAGTTTGCTCACAATGCTTCGTCGTTATCGAATATCTAACAATGCAAAATGCGGCAGAGCCGAACAGGACTGAACTGAGGGTAGAGTTTAGTTCAATCATTTGAGTCGATCTTTCACGATGGACTGAGAGGTTCGGTTCACGCCAGTCCATTGAACTAGGTTTGTTAGCGGACCTAGGCGAGAGGGTTGCCCAAAATTTTAGTACTTTCTATGGAACGCCCGCCGCAGCCGGAACTGGCCGGTTTAGTCAAACTGTGGTCCTTACAAAACAAGCGAACTACCATCCGTGAAGAAACATTTTTGCCGTAAGCAAGTCATGTAGTATTAGTCATTTATGATTATCACATGGACGCAGTCTTGTTGCCATTATCCATTGAGTTCACGGATTCCGGACCATGTTCAGCCAGAGCAGGCTGCGCCGTTCGGGCCAACAGTGGCTTTAGGTATTTCCAGTTGAAGCGACTGAATCTGCAATTGATTGTAAGTGCACAGCATGAATGCCGAACTAGTGGCGCTTACTTAAGAAGAATAGTGCGTCCACGAGAGTAGCCTGCAATGTTTTCCACGCCGCTCATTGCAACATCGAGAGCCTAAACGTGTGTTTTTGTGATTTTCAAGGGTTCATCTGCAAGACTCACCTGTCTGTTAAGCTTATCTGCAAGCTTGAGCTGAATCTCGGGTATGCGCTCGATGTGCAGCAGGTGCAATAGCGGTCGAATGGTTGTTCCCTAGGCGGCAGCATTAGAAGCGACATTAATGCTAGTCGACAAATGTTCGACGCTCAAAGAAAACAGCAGCGTAACCTTAGCAATTTTCCCAATTAGCAATAAGCAATTTTCCGGCGTCGGCCTTCGGCCGATGCCGAAAAATTGCTTGGTCTCCTTTGATACTTTCGAGCAGCGTCCGATTTTTGGCTTTATACTTGATTTTTTAACTGGTTTCTCAAGTAGTTTAGTTTAAAATAGCCCATACCAGGCAAAGAGTCCTCGATAATTTGACATTCTGATGTGTCCAAGGTGCCGTTTTAGGGTATTTCGGCCTAAAATAGCCCGCCAGAGCAATTTTTGGGCTTGGTTGGCAAAATTTCGCAGGAAATTTGACACATTTCTAAGTGCCAAATCGGTTATTTCAGAGGGGTTTTCGCACAATCTGGCCCATCGCAGGCGCCGCCAGAGCAATTTTTGTGATTGTTTGGCATACCTATATTATTCTCCTTGGTCCCCCTTACCCAACAGTAAGCGGGCTCGAAAGGTGACGACAGGGGTTAGTGCATTATTCGCAGCTATTTAGGAGAGGTTATCATAATGTTCATATGAACCAGGGCCTTATTTAGCGGGGGCGGGGGGGGGGGGGGACTGCGTGGAACCTAACTTTGCCTACATAGTCCTTACATCGCAGAAACTTGCAGGCTCCATTCTTGCCGACGGGTACATCGGGAAGTTCTGGACGATCTTGTGGGTCTCGCTTTTCTACGCTGCCGGGCAGCTCATTCTTACTTACGCGTCGACGCTTCCCGAGGGTCATTCACTCCATCCGTAAGTACTCCATTCAGGGCTGCTTACAGGCTTTTTACCAGAGATTTCTTAAGGCAAATTGACAACCGCAGGCAAATTTTGTTAACAAAATAAAAATAAAATTTGCATTCTTGGTTTCAAAGAAATAATTTACGTCATTTGACATTTAGCGGCCTCGACCTACTCGGCCTGGTCGTCATTTCCGTTGGAACTGGCGGCGTGAAAGCCTGCGTGGCGGCGTTCGGTGCTGACCAGTTCCCGCAGAGCTACGTGACGATGATCTCGGTCTACTTTGCGGTGTTCTACTGGACGATCCAGGCCGGATCGACGCTCTCCACCGTGCTAACGCCCATATTTCGAAGTGAGTATTACGCCTTCCATTATAATAGACGTGACAGGCTTTACCAGAATTTAAAAAAAAAAACAGCAGAAACGGTCCGCCATAAGCGCCCAACTATGAATTTATTAAGCCCACTGTCCTGTACCCGCGTGAAGGCAAATTTGGAAGTAGAAGGTTCACACTCCGGATCGCCCGCCCGGATCCGTAACGCCCTAACTGCCGGTACTGCACTGTGAAAAACGAGTGCGTTTTAGCATTCTCGTGCATGGGCCAAGACACTTGCTACCCGCTGGCGTTCGGCGTCCCGGCCGGCCTTATGCTCATCGCCACAGGTACAGCATATATGCACTTGCTCACGTCGTCCAAAGACTGAGTCTTTCAGCATTTTTTGTCTCCGGCTCCTTCTGGTACAAGAAGATACCGCCGAAGGAGAACGTCGTAAGTTAGGCTTCGTGCCCGTTGCGTAACCGCTTGTGTTCCATTTTCTCAAAAAGCGCCGTTTGGGTTACCACAGAAAACGTCCACGGAACAGCAAGGCCTTGATATAAAATGGCCTCCTTGCGGGCGGTTCCCTTTCCGTTCCGTGAAACAGCACGGCAGTGCGGGACCAAACGGAGCCGAGCCCTATCCATGCGAAAAACAAGAACAGAAACTGTGCTGTGCCTTTCGACTCGTAGTTAACGAGCAGAGCTCCATGCCTGCGGTCCACGCCGTACCGCACTCCGTGCCGTGCAGAGCTCACCAGTACCGTTCCATGTATTGCTCAGATAAGTACGTCACACGGTACGGCCCTGAGGGGACTGATTTTTTGTACCAGAACCGTACGACCCTAAGAGTGTCGTGCCGCCTTGACATACGTACCAATCGGGACCGCATGCAGAAGTATGCAGCATGCTGAGTTCAAAGGTTGTTTTCTTTCTATTCATTCAACATGACAACAACACGGCACGGCGATATTTTGCGTAGTGCCCTATTCCGTTCCGCTGGCACGTCACGAATCTCGGGCGATACTAGCCAAATGTCTATCAAAAGGCGCCTTGGGCCGAGCAAATACGGCACAGCACAGTCCTGGCACAGCACCGCCCCTAACACTAGCTCGACTGTATGTCCTAGATCGCAAAAGTCTTCCGCACTGTTTGGAGGGCCATTCGTAATCGCTTTAAATACGGCAACGTCCGACGGAAGCCGCACTGGATGGACCACGCCCTTGACGACCACGACTGCGGCGCCGACAAGAAGTGTCTCACGCACGGACGGTGCGCGAAGGTAGGCACTATAAGCTCTTTTCATAACGGGCTTCTCGACTGTTTAGGTGAGCTTCGTCGAAGACATCAAGCAACTTTTCCGCATCGTCATAATGATGCTGCCTGTGCCGGTTTTCTGGTCGCTCTACGATCAGCAGGTGAACATTCGGCTTAAGGGCCTAATGCGACCAAAGGCGTATGCCTCCTAGGGCCTTTGACGTCAACCAGTTCGGTTCTGTAAAAAAAGAAAAAAATTCTAGAAAGTCGAACATATTTTCCCGCAAGAAGGATCGGAATTTTCCGGGAGTGAGGAAAGAAACTGGAACAATTCCCGAAGGCCAGCCCGAAGGCCGCAGGTCAATACTTGTTCTAGGCCGTTTTTTTGGAGTCCCACGTAAAGGCCGCAAAGACTGCTAAAATCTCACTAACCACAAGTAAAATTAATGGAAAGTATGCTCAATATCAGGCGGAAAACTGCAAAATCCAACCAGCTCAAAGACTTAGGATGAGCCACTCAAAGTTCCCGTCGGCGTTTTTTTTGCCGAAACGGATGCTTTCGTAGTAGCAACAATTCCGTCCTAGGGCTCTAAATGGCTGCTCCAAGCGATCGCTATGGACGGTAAGGTGACCGACGGATGGACGATTCTGCCGGATCAAATGAGCGCAGCGAACGCCATCCTAACGATGGTCTTCATCCCGATATTCCAGGTCAGTGCGAGTAGTGTTCAAAGTACAAGAGAAACTTTAGTTCATCATCTACCCTCTCGTGGAGGCTGTAGGCTTTCGAATCACGTAAGTCGGCAGTTACGCATATCGACGTCGGACAGACTTGACTTAGGCCTCTGCGGAAGATGGTCGCTGGTGGCGTGCTGGCTTCCCTGTGCTTCGTAGCTGCTGGCTCCTTGCAGATGGTCGTCAATGTGAGTACTTAAATTTGGCTCGTGAATAGGATGCTTTAGTACTGGTTATTTTTTAAAAGGCGGTCCCGCAAGCTCAGCAGAACCTACAATATCGAACAAAGGGCTTAGTAATGTCATTCAGCGCTTGGGCCCACTTAAGTCTAGGCCTGGCCAGCTGAGTACGCCTTCGACTTAACTACACTAAAGGCGAAAGCGGCAGTGAGCACACTTCGGTTTTTGTTTCAACGCCTAAGTTTGTTGTGGTTTTGAATATTACTTTCCGACGCATGCGAACGTCTTCTTCTAGCGTTCGAGCGCGTTTAATGACGCTTTCAGTAGAGTTTTTTTTGCGCTTTGTGATAATTTTTATGCTTCGGGAGATGTTTTGGAGAATATCAGAAAGGATTTTTTTTAGAAATAGCCAAAGTCGCAGTGTATGCTTAAAATGCTGATGGCAGTATTCAGCATACTCTACCAGATCCGCCGCTCGGAAATGATGCTTTCTTGTCGGTGATAAACGGCTTCTCCACTGACTGCAGCATCGTCGTCGACGGCATTCCCGGGCTCGATGCGTCTCGGATTATTCCACACAATTCGGTCAGTTCGCTGACCACCAATCCGCCAGCGAATGACGTACTTTTGTAGTCACTAGTGGACGACAGAGTCGCGGGCATCGCAGACCTACTGCGAATACAAGCGGACAAAACGCCTACCATTAGCCCAGTGATCAGTTTCAAGGGGTAGTCAACCGACCTCTTAGGGAACGTCCAGAAATTATGTTAGCATAACTAAGCCGATTTTTGACCCCCCTCCCCCCTTGTTAACAG
>JNEY01000015.1:859530-888998 GCA_020875895.1 Aphelenchus avenae
GGGGGGTGTCCAGTACGGTACGGCATACGGTACGGGGGGGGTGTCCAGTACGGTACGGCATACGGTACGGGGGGGGTGTCCAGTACGGTACGGCATACGGTACGGGGGGGGTGTCCAGTACGGTACGGCATACGGTACGGGGGGGGTGTCCAGTACGGTACGGCATACGGTACGGGGGGGGTGTCCAGTACGGTACGGCATACGGTACGGGGGGGGTGTCCAGTACGGTACGGCATACGGTACGGGGGGGGTGTCCAGTACGGTACGGCATACGGTACGGGGGGGGTGTCCAGTACGGTACGGCATACGGTACGGGGGGGGTGTCCAGTACGGTACGGCATACGGTACGGGGGGGGTGTCCAGTACGGTACGGCATACGGTACGGGGGGGGTGTCCAGTACGGTACGGCATACGGTACGGGGGGGGTGTCCAGTACGGTACGGCATACGGTACGGGGGGGGTGTCCAGTACGGTACGGCATACGGTACGGGGGGGGTGTCCAGTACGGTACGGCATACGGTACGGGGGGGGTGTCCAGTACGGTACGGCATACGGTACGGGGGGGGTGTCCAGTACGGTACGGCATACGGTACGGGGGGGGTGTCCAGTACGGTACGGCATACGGTACGGGGGGGGTGTCCAGTACGGTACGGCATACGGTACGGGGGGGGTGTCCAGTACGGTACGGCATACGGTACGGGGGGGGTGTCCAGTACGGTACGGCATACGGTACGGGGGGGGTGTCCAGTACGGTACGGCATACGGTACGGGGGGGGTGTCCAGTACGGTACGGCATACGGTACGGGGGGGGTGTCCAGTACGGTACGGCATACGGTACGGGGGGGGTGTCCAGTACGGTACGGCATACGGTACGGGTGGTCAATGTCGATCTCTAATTTAAGCATGTTTTGGACGTATACTCCATGGTTAGGTCACCATTGAAACCGGCTTCGAAAAATCGGATTTGGATTTGGAAAATCGGTCGTTTTGCTTCGGATTTGGATTCGGATTTGGTTTTGATTTTGGAGGCTGTTTGGGATTTGGATTTGTTTTTTTTTGGAGAGTCGCCAGCCCTGCTAAGCACCGTAAAGGGTGAGGCCAAAGCCGATTCTTTTAGCCCCTGGTTGAAGCTTAACAGGGCACTAGAACCTTGCGAATGTACTTGTAGGTGGACCGTAAATCGCTTTATTTCTCCTGGAGCGGTGAATGCGCAGAACAAATCGTAACACCACAGATCACGAGTGCTAGCATTGTTCCTTGGTTATCTGGAAATACTGGCCCGGGTCTTATACAGTCAACAGGCTAGACGCGTCTGCGCTGAAAGCACTGGATCCGATCTTCACCTCCGACAATGCTCGACCGTGGATCGAGCTCGGAAGGCAATACCCTCGCGTAGAACTAGACTTCCTCGCACATAGAATAGGACACTCGTTTCGATGGAGACAACTGGACAATTCCAAATAGCGTCGTTAGACGAATTAAGAGCTCGGTAGAGAGCATCGCTGGGCGCTTTTTATGGATACCAGGACCAGGGCAATGCTAGGACCGGGACCTAAACTAGTGTTCGGAACCCGATCCAAAAAACGGGTTGATCCCCGATCCCGATATTGTCCGGATCGGGTTTTAGATCGGGTGGGGTCGGATCGGGATCGGGGATCGGCTCGGGTGTGGGGTAGGATCGGCACCCCTTCCCGATCCCGATTTTTATAGTATAATTCCGCCAAAATCAACAAATAATTCTCTATCCTGTGGCGAAAATTTCCAAATGTTTAACTAAAATTTCTGAAAATTCCCGTTTTTCCGGTCTGTGATTACCATTAACCAGTGCACATTAATAAATGTTCGTTGAAACGGCTATTATTAAGCAAATTTTGTCGTTAAGGACTACTTTTCTACTGATTTTTGGTATCCAGT
This sequence comes from Aphelenchus avenae, assembly GCA_020875895.1. Classification (NCBI taxonomy): domain Eukaryota; kingdom Metazoa; phylum Nematoda; class Chromadorea; order Rhabditida; family Aphelenchidae; genus Aphelenchus; species Aphelenchus avenae. The sequence goes on from JNEY01000015.1 coordinate 861,445, forward strand.
GTCGGGGATCAGGATCGGTACCGATCTTTTATCGGGATCGGGGATCGGCTCGGGAGGGGTCGGATCGGGATCGGGGATCGGCTCGGGTGTCTCATACCGAACACTAACCTAAACCTAGAACCCTCGACCAAGGCCAGGACCTTTCCAAGCCTCGTAGGGCCAGACTTATGAATGCGTTTGAGAACAGCGGGTCCGCTCGGACGCGGCACGCGGCGCGACAATGTTGACTAAGATCATCAAATGCGCGTGCGTTTAAATACGTGGTCCCATTGGAAGAAGACACACTTCCGCAATGAGTTCGCAAAAAAATCGTGGGTGATAGCGAAGCGGTAAACAGCTGCGGAGCGATCAATTTCCGCTTCCCATCGTCGTTCTCAGTGGCCGCACGCAATCAGTCTATTGTACTCTTAGGGAAGAACGAAAGCACAAAAGGGATAGGTCCGACGAATTAAGGTGCCCGGTCCCGAGCGACTTCAAACTGCAGTAAAGTGCATTGTCTGGCGCTTTCGCGCTAGATTCAAAAAGACTGATAGACAATGCTACACTTCAGGGATGGGCGTTTTTGAAATTCGATCCGAATCCGAACTTCGAAAAATGCACCAAATTTCCGAAATCCGAACCCGAAGTTCGATCCCATCCCTTCTACACTTAGTCGCCACCACCATCCGTGACGTGAGCCGTGACGTCATTATACTCGGTGACGTGATCCGTGACGCGAATCACATCACGGCTTTTTTTTTTGCCGTGCCGTGACCGTGACCAAATCACGGCCGTGATTCGCGACGTGATATCTCAGAAATTCTGGGAAGATTTTTCTCATAACCCGCTGATTCTTCATTATTTTTTGTTATTCTGTTCGGCACGCTTCCAGTGGTCATTTGGCATACCTCGGGGTACGGGTACGGCCCGTCATTGGCTCGGGCGCCGGTCTCGAGTAGCCAGTAGGAAGGCGCGCAAAAAATAGGATAAGGAGACAAAGTGCATAAAATTTTTCGAAAATTCGGCGATTTTATGGCAGAAAAAACCGTCCTTTTTGGTAAAATCACGTCACGGATCACGCCACGGACGACTAAGTCTAGACAATGCTCAGCATGCTCGGATGTCCGTCGCCATTTTCACAGTAGTAGTAGCAGTTTGATGCCTTGGTTTCACCCGTGTGCTGCGTCGGCTCAAAATCCCGTCTTAGCTGTACTCAATCGCGGTCGGAACAAGGGCTGGGCGGGTACTAGCACTGATTCTGTTCTGTTCTGTGGTCCCGGTTTCGGTCTTCTAATCCAAAGTTAGAGCTCAGTAGGGCCCTGCAGAGAACTTAGCGAATGTATGCATCTTACGCAGACAGTGCCTAAGCCGGGCTAAGCAACAGAGCAAGGATCGTGCGAGCCCAGTGGGCTCTCTATTAGAGTTCGTCGCCCATACCACGGTACGGCCCAAACCCGTACCCGTATTAAACGGCACGGGAGGGTCCACCACGGGTACGGGTACGGCACGTGTGCCTAAAACAAGCCGTGTTTTGCCAATCCGTGCCAATTCAAGCCGTGTTTTATGCCGTGTCAGTGGAGGCTGCATGGCACGGGAGGAGGCACCGCAGGTACGGGTACGGCATGGGGTACCAGCGCCGATCTCTACTCTCTATGAGACAAAGTTTCGTCTATGGATGGAACGTAAATCGCTTTATTTCTCCTGGAGCGGTGAATGCGCAGAACAATTCGTAACAACGGACCTGAATGGATTAAAGCTCTCTCAATTGCATTATGCCCGCTTTGGCCGGCGAAGCCTTCTCAGAACTCGTCGTCGTCGTCCACCTCGAGCGCGTCCGCGTCGTCCCACTCGTCGTAGGCGTCCGCGTCGTCGAAGTCCTAAAAGACGGTAAATAGGCACAAAGCCAAGCCTAGGATAATAAATTCAGGATTATACCACATTGTGACCGATTTTTTAAATTTTGCTTAAGGTATAAATTTAAAAAAAGTAATTTCGGCTAGGTAAAATTTCACAATTCAAATTAATACGTTGCAAATTACACTGTTTTGTGCACATAAATACAGATATATAAAATTACAAAGAAATATACAGAAATAAAAAAATGTGTGTTTACCGAAGCGCCGTCGTAGAACTCGTGCTCCAGGTTGTCCTCATACATCATGCGCACGATCTCCTGGTCGTCCATCGGGTCCACCGAGACGTCGACGAGCAAAGTGCGTCCCTCGCCCAGGTCCACGGTGTGCTTCAGCGTCCAAGTGTTCGGCTCGTCGAGGCCATCCTCGAAGGTCGTAGTGGACACGCTCGGATAGGCGTTCTGGAACTGCTCCACGAAGTCGGCCGCCATCTGAAATACCAAAAGTGTCAGTCGGGAGGTCTGCACCCAACTAGTGAGGGCACGACTCCTTCCTACGGAGGTAAGTGATCCTAAGGATCGGCAGTCGGTAGCCGTACCGTACTGACCTCCTCCGTACCGTACTGACCCCCTCCGTACCGTACTGACCCCCTCCGTACCGTATTCCCTACCGTACAGTACGGTACGGGCCGTAGCACGGCCCGCCCTACTCCGTACCGTACTGACCCACCCCGTACCGTACTCCGCACCGTACAGTACGGAGCGTGGTACGGTAGTACGGTACGGCCGTACTATCTACACGACTGCCGACCTCTAAGTGATCCTCGAGATTTTTGCGAACTTCAAGACGACCTCAGTAGTCCAATCGAGGCCAGCACGGTATGAGGTAAGCGCGGTTCGTAAGTGCTTACATGCGGACAAAAGTAGGTCAAGTCGAACGAGGCGTGGACCGCAGTCGGACACTTGGACGCCACCGACTGGATGGCCTTCGCGTACTGAGTTGTGCGCGCGTCCACAAAGGAGAAGAAGTCCGCCACAGTGTTCTAAAAACTTGAGGTAAATTTCGCGACAACATAAAGTGCGATAAGCTAGTGGTAAATAAAACACTCGGAACTTGCAGTAATATCGCACGAGGCAGTAGCATTATGGTTTCAACGTCGCCGGACTTCTTGACCTCCACGCCAAAAGTGCGGACCTCCCAAATCAGTGGCACACCTCGACGGACCTCACTATGCACGCTTTGTGGACCAACCGCCATGTGCCCCCCCCGGACCTAGTTGAGCACAACCAGGACCTCACCGTTCAATGAGGTCAGACCTCGCTACTGCGCCTTGTGCACATTCTATACTCTACTCTGTCTCTAACTCACTCGACCTCACGCCACAAGCGAACAAGTGACTCACGTCGTTCGCGCTGTGTCCCTGCAGCAGGATCTCGACGGACTTCAGGCGCTCGCCGACGGCGGTGACGCACTTGAGGAGGTCTTCGAGGTCCTCCTCGCCGCCCTCCGGCACTTGGCCGCGCACCACCTTCAGCTTGCGGCAGGCGGTCGCCGCACCGGCGGTGTACCTGAAAAGCAGCGTTAGGGGAAGGTAAAATGGGAAGATGCGAGTGGGAAGGAAGTAGAGAAAGACCTACACGGAGCTCTCGCAGCCGGTGTCCATCCTGATCTGGATCGCGGTGGCATTCGCTCGGAGCACCGTCGCGATCTCTTCTGAAAGTCCTTTCAAAATGAGTGGCTTGCCAGTTTGCCTCCCCCCTCCAAGAAAGCCTTACCGAGCGTGTATCCCAGGCGGGGGTTGTAGTCGTCGAGGCGCACGTCCAGCGACTCGAGCACGGCCGTCGGCGGCAGCATCTTCGCGAATCGCGCTCCGTTCCCGCCGCACTTGAGCTCGCGCAGAGTGGCGCCGTTGCGGTGGATGAGCGTCTCGGCGTCTGCGAGGAGCTGTTCGAACTCCTCCTCCGTGATCGGGATGCTCTCGAACGACAGCGAGGAGAGGCCTAAAGAAAGAGGAATTCGAAATGAGGCTTCTGCTGGCGAATCTAAGTATTCAAATGCTTGCATGCTATGTCCGGACCTCTAACAAGCTCGGCACCCTCACCTTCGATCTCCGCGTCGACTGCAACGCCGGTAGCCGGAAGCTCCTTGCCGTCGGAGCTCTCCACGTGCGTCGTGCAGATTCGCAGCGACTGGAAGCACGCTCCGAGCTCCTTGAACAGATAGCGGAGGAGCTCCGCGTCGATGCCGATCTTCTTGTCGGTGAACGTGCCCTGAAAAGGAACATCTCATTTGTGTTTTCAGGCCTCATGCACGTTTGCACTTACATCCGCAACCGCCGAAACGTAGAATCCCTCGAAGCCGCCGCCGATGGTAACGTGCTTGAGCGAGTGAAGGACCTCCACGAAAGACCGGCTCCACTTGCGGTCAAGGAACTAAATTGTAATTGTAATTTGTAATTTGTAATTTATTGCCGCTCGAAAGCATGAAATGCATACAAGGCAGCAAAGAAAAAGAACCACATAGGGATGTAAATCCATAGGAGTGGGTTCGAAACAAGGAAATTAAGCAACAAATGAACTGAATACAGGGTCTGCTAGTACTTGTGTGGAGTCGAGGGAGCGTGTGAAAGCGGAGAAGGCATCAACGTTGGCAATGTTGTCGAGTGAGACAGGCAAGTTATTCCAGTAGTTTACAACGCGATTCCAGAAGGCATGTTCGGAAGCAGAAGTGAACAATGGCTTGTATACAGCACGATTGTGAAGCCGAGGATTATGTCTGTGAGGAGGCTGAAATAGTACGTTAGCATCGAGGTCATAATCACCGTTAAGCAGCTTGAATGTGGTGCGGAGATCAGCAAGAGCTCTACGGTGTTCTAGAGAGTCTAGGCCGCAGATTTGGAGTCTGTGCTCGTAGGACTGGAACTCAATTTTCTTAAGTTTTAGGACCTTTTTTGTAAACGTTCTCTGAGGCTTCTCCATTCTTTTGATCAGCTTTTTCAGATGGGGGTTGAAGACTTCAGTAGCATATTCTAGTTTTGGTCTAACGTAAGTCTTGAAGGCCATCATGAAGAGGTTGAGGTCGACATTAGGTAGGGCCCTTATTAGGTGGTGGAGTGCTATTGTAGCTCCACGAACAACCTTGTTTACGTGGGGTTCAAAGGTAAGTTTCGAGTCTATGAGTATGCCCAAATCTCTAACCTCGTGGGAAGGAGTAATCGGGTTTCCGTCAGCTACGTAAGCAAACTCAACAGGGGACTTTCCGAGCCTGAGTACTATTGTTTTGGGTCCCGACAGGTTAAGCCAATTGTGTTCTGACCATTGTTCAACTGATTCGATACATGCCTGCAAGTTTAGAGCGTCATAAACCGTGTCTACTGGGCGGTAAATTTTGAGATCATCCGCAAAAAGCTTGTGGTGACAACCTTCTGGGATTACTTCGCCTATGTCGTTTATGAAAAGCAGGAAGAGTAACGGCGCTAATACCGACCCCTGGGGGCAGCCGCTACCGGGGACAAAGGCCGATGAGTACGAGTCGTTGATTTTGACCGAGTGTTGACGGCCCACAAGAAAGTTGGCTATCCACCTCAGAATCTGCTGACTGATGCCAAAATTTGAAAGTTTCTGGAGTAAGCATGAGTGTCTTACACGGTCAAAGGCCTTTTCATAATCGAAATACACAACATCTACGTTGGACCTTGCATCGAGGCAGCTGTACCAATCCTTGAGCGTGGTTAGTAGCTGGAGCGGGCACGATCGCCTTGGGACGAATCCGTACTGATTGGGTGATATCAGGCCTTGTCTGATACAAGTACTTCTGATATTTTTGTCCAAGATCCGCTCGAGTACCCTGCAAACTGGAGAAGTGAGTGCAACCGGCCTGTAGTTTGAGGGGTCATTCTCCGAACCTTTTTTGTGGATTGGGTGAATGAAAGCTTTTTTCCAGAGATCTGGCAGTTCATTCTGCGCAAGTGATCTGGAGAAGATAATCTTTAGTGGGAATGCTAATGTGTCAGCGCAATTCTTCAAGAGAAACTGATTTATGTCGTCGGGGCTAGTTGAAAGTTTGTTAGGTAGTTTTCGTAGTTCCTGAAAAACGTCAAAGACAGAAATTTCAACTGGGTCGTCTCCAATCGGATTTGCGTAAAGGTCAATTTCATCGTTGAATTCTCTGAAGTTTTCTTTGAAAACTGAAACAAAAGCCTCGGCTTTTTCAAGGTCTGAGATGGCAAAAGAATCACCCGTCTTCAACGGAGGAACGTCGTTGATGCCTCTTAGTTTCTTTTTGATATAGCGGTAAAGGGCGTTGGGGTTCTTTGACTGAATTGTTTGGGAGGCTTTTTTGTCAAAAAACTTATTCGTAGCCTTTTTGCACTCCTTATCCAGTTTGCGGTACTGACTTAGGATCTCGGGTTTAGTACGGGATGTCTTCCACAGTTTGCGCCGTTTTGCCAGCATCTTCCGGATGAAGGGCGGCAAGTCGTGCTTGCAGCTACTAACCAGCTTCCTTGGTACGTGGCGTGAGATGGATTCCTGAACAATGGAGTGAAAGGAGTCGTACATCTCATTTAACGAGTTACAATGCCCAAAAATATAGGCCCAGTCCGTGTGGGCAAAGTCGCGGTTAATGGCGTCAAAATTGGCTTTTTTGAAGAGGTATACTTCTTTACGTTCCGGCTGCTTGTCGCATTGTGCAAGTAGACGGAACTTAACCGGATAGTGGTCGCTAAAGCAGTAGGAGTCGTCAACCTTACAATGCTGAATGGTGGCTGGGTTGTTAGTCAGGATTAAGTCCAGGATATGGCTGTTGGAGACCATTGTTGGTTCTTCTACCAATTGAATAAAGCCGTTATCCGTTACAAATTCGAAGAATTCGGCTGCAGGGCCATTGTCCGGAACCGCTAGTAATGCCCAGTCTATCGAGGGGAAGTTGAGGTCACCCAGGAGGACATTGGACTCACCGACTAGGATTTTTTCTCCAAGGAACTCGCATAGGTCTGTTGTCTCTTCGCTAGTTGTGTTGGGAGGCCTGTAGCATAAAATACACCTAACTTTCGTCTGAGCTTCTAAAAGGTCGACCAGAAGAACTTGGGAGTTGCCTACGGTTTTGCAAAGTTTGGGATCGAACAAGAACTTGATGTCCTTACGCACTAGAGCACAGACTCCGCCACCACGCCTACCCTCTCTGTCGCATCGCAATACAGAATAAATCCCGAAAGCATACAAGGCACTAGGTACGTGGTCGTTAAACCAGGTTTCCGTGATAAAACAAATGTCAACGTTTTCTGTTCTGAGAAAATTCTCAAACACTTTTAGCTGGTAAGTTTTTGAATGATTTTTTGTCAATTTGGAAAGTGATCTGGAATTTAGTAAGTAGCAGTTGTAAAAGTGTTTTTTCCTTATTTGAACCCCGTCACCCTAGTGCCTTGCCGGTGCCTTGCGGAGCGGTTGAGGATCGGGAAGAGTAATGATGCGAAGGTCACTGTAGTGGAACTGGTACAATCCGCAAGAAGCATTCTGGTCATATGCACGTTTCTTAAGAGAATGGTGGGTCTTCAGCTCAAGAGGGGTGAGGTCCCTACGCACATACATACGGTCGCAGAGAGCTTTGATTTCTGGGGAGTTCTTAACAGAGTTGAACTTACGGATGAACAGGTTCCGAGCTTCAGTGGAGTTGAACGGCACCTTCATGATTCGTCCTCGGTCCTCGCGCAGCTTCCCGTGGCGGTGGATGTGGTCTGCGTCCAGCTGCTCGGCAACGTCGCACTTCTCGGCAATGGCGGTCACCAGCGCACGATCGGCTTCCTCGGTCTGCTCGGGCACGAACTCGATGACTGCACGGAGAGTCTTCCGCTCGGCTGCATGCTGGTCGGCAATGACTTGTGACACCACCGATGCGATATCGATTTCCGGGGCAGCGGCGGCTGGCTGGCTGGCTTGAGTGCGTCCGCTCCGCACCTCCGTTTCGATTTCGTCGACGCGATTCGTCAGCTTCGCAATGCTCTCGCAAACGACATCCAGCTTTGCGATGAGTGACTGGTGAGCACTGAGGACTTTCTCGACGAGCTCTTCTGTAGACGAACGGGCCGGAGCAGCGGCCTTGTAGGAAGTCCGCAGCTTTGCATTTTTGGAGATGCAAAGAAGGCAGTAGTACTTGTCGATGCGGTCGAAATCAGCCGGAGGAATAGCGATGCAAATATCGTGGAACCAGATCTGACAGTTGTCGCAGCAAATAGACTCCACAGACGAAGGCTGCTTCGACTTGCAGACACACTGCTTCTGGCTTTTAGACACTGCCGAAGAAGGGGTGTGTGGCATGGCGCTCGCGGGGAATTTATTCACAGGATATTGAGAGAGCGACCGGTCGCGGCCGACGTAGCGGCCGAGAATCGGCCGCTACGTCGGTTGTACTCATGTGCATCAATGAATTGTACTTCAAGCTCTGTCATCCGACTTACCATGAACTGGTACTTCTCCCTCAGCTTATCCAGAGGCGTCTTTCCGGCATTCACGGCTTTTCCGAACCCGAGCGGTGGCTTCTTGAACATTTGCTTCTCGACGACCATTCGCACAATGGCCGGATTGAGCTGCTTCGGAGGACGCGTTTCTTCCATGATTCGGATGCAGGTCAGTCTAAAAAGAATGAGCTTAGGGAAAAGTACGTGGAGTGCACGCCAAAAGACGCATGAATCACGCGGCTAAAACACAACCAACACGAGTACTATTTCCGCAAGAATCTCAGGGAAATCGTCTACAGGGAAATGTTGTGGCAGTGTTTCACCAAAACACGCGCGAAATACGCTCCGAAAGCTTCTGCATTTCATCAAAAACACAGCGAAACACCGTCGGAAAGAAGTCAGAAGCTGCAACGAAAAGACGTGGGCATTTCATGGAAATACGCTAATGAATTATGATTGCTTGAAGTGAACAAGAATTTCCGCCGATTACCTTCTGCTAAAAACACGCCGTGAAAACACAAGCCGAAAAGACGGCCAATATTGCAAGCGCATGTCTTTTACAACCTGAAACGGACACCAGTGGATGCAAGTCACTGCTTGGGCGTGCCAAATTTTCGAGAATTTTCTGTGCCAAAATATCCAAACCGAAATACCCGCTGAAACACGTATGCTCACACGTCTCGATGCGTGTATTTCCGACGGAGAAAAGACACGCTGGACGAAACACAAGCTCTTTAAGTGGACGCTGTTCTTCCTCGCTGGCGCTGCGTTTTCGTGCTGGAGTACGCCCAGCAAGCGACGCCGTCGTCAGCCACAGCTTATGCGCACAAGGAGGCTAGTATCCGGAGCGATAAACGCATAGAAATGTATAAACATTAGAGACATTCCACATGCGTAACGTGGAAACGGGGATACAAAAGGAGCCGTTGGAGGTTCAGTGAAAGGTTAAAACAACGAATGGACCAGGAGTACCTTTCTCGGAGTAAAATTCTTTTCGAAATTGGGTGCCCTCTGTAATCGGAACAGGGGACGGAAAAAAGCGCCGGAACTCGGAATTCTGAATATCGGAATCGGAATTCTCGGAGTCCACCGGACGAATCACGCTCAGCTTGCTCGGATGCTCGTACGCATTTCCAGACTTGTAGCATGATTTTCCTGTGCTGGTTTCCGCCGTGTTAATCCCACGACTTGAAACTAAGCTTAGACTCGTCATGCTCGGAACATCCGGAATTTATGGCGGGGCATGGGCTCAAATCCAAATCCGTTTTCGGGGTCGTCTCGTCCGACCGAAGAAGCGCGTAGCGCCAAAGTCGATGCAGTACTGGGCACTTTTCCACGGGTGCCGGGTCCACGACCAGGACCTGGGCCCGAACCGGGACCCGGATGCACCTAATTTTTTCGAGACCACCCGTCCCCGTAGGAACGGCCTCGCGGCAGACCACCGGAAGTCGAGATGAGCGCCTTGTCTTCGACTGCCAGGACCACTGGACCTTCGTGTACCAGCGCCGAGGGCTCGGCCGTCTGCCAGGTTGTTGTAGCACGAATACGGAACGTGTTTCTATCGCCGGACACCCCGGGCGAGAATAGGTTTGGACGGGATTTAGTCCAACTTCCCCGCGCACAATATGCGCAAAAAGTCATCGTGGCTCATCCGAACGACTCGTTTATTCGAGCTAGCTGCGCTCCGTCCAGATCCGACAAGCATCTGCGGGAAATAGACCGTTAAGCAGGGCACAGGTAAGTATCGGGCTAAGGCTGGGTAAGTCTGGGATGCGAGTAAGGCACTTAATGGAGTCCGATAAAACCCGATGGAGTGTGGCATGACGAGGAGATCGTGGAAGAAATACTGAAGGTCACGGAATAAATGCGAAAGACTGAGTGTAAGGGAAGAGAAATTCGTCAGTTTACAGCAAATTCTCCGCAAAGGTTTTTGGGATTTTTCCGGGATCATGCATTAAAGTAAAAAAGTCTTGCGGAGAAGCCACAATGAACGGAACGACGGTCAGAATCGAGTCAAGTGAAATACAATAAAGGCGGATCACGAGTAGAACATGAGAGAAAAGATGATGAATGAGACTGGCGCCGAAGGCAGTCGTCGAAGATCCTTGCTCGGAGTCTTAGCCGAGGAGCGTCGAGCGCGAAGACGAGGGCAACTGCGTCGGGACCGATGACGTGCGGCGGAAGGTGCTCGGAGTAGCGTCGCTAAACCCACGTTGTTAAAAAAATGCATAAAATAATTTTTATTTGTTTGAAAAGTCGAAAAATTATCATGTTTAATATTATGATATCAATGAATTAAACTTTTTTATTTATTTTAAACTAAAATAAGAAATTAATTAATTATTTAAAATTTACTAAATTAGTTTACAATTTAACTAGAATTTTATTTACATTTTTCTCGAGTGCATAATTGAATTTATGCGTGCTATTTACCAACGAATATCTTAGCGCTTTGTCAGACAAATACAATTTCGGCATACCTCTGCGCGTAAAAGTAGAGGTAGCCGTCGTCTGCGCAGTCGCGGAGCACGTGGTCGCGGTCCATAGCGGTCACGTGGGAGTCGTCGCAGAGCAGCCACTTCTCGTTCTTCAAGCGCAGGTACGCGACGTAGTGGCCTAAAGGCGTGGAAAAATGAACGTTCTTAATCATTCTGATTTTAAAAAAAACCAGACAAGAAAAAAATTAAATGACCAAAAATTTAAAAGAAAGAAACAAGTCTAACCATAGCCAAACATGCGTCGCTGATGCATGCTGCTCATTCCTACAGGCTCACACTTAATAGTCATTCGGCTCATCTATGTATTTGCTCTCCACTTGCTCCTCGCTCTTAATGCCAATGCTCCTCAGACCTCTGGTACATGCTCCTTATCCCTCTGGCGCATGTCCCCGCTGCTCTGGCCTCATCATGCTCGACACTTCCTCTCGGCTTGCTTACTTATAATGCTCAGTTACTCATCGTTTGCTCTTCACCCCCTAGCTCATACTCCTCACATCTCTGACCCAATGCTCCTCCTCCTCCGCTACCTGTGGGCATGCAACCGCGCACTCCATTGGGCCACCAGACAGTCGTCAGCCAATGAGGTGTGGACAGCTGTGGCTCTACTAAGAAGGCTCATCCTCCTCCTCCGACTCATGCTCCGCATTTCCACACCATTTTGCTCCACAGCACTCTGGCTTATGCTCCTCGGATCTGGCGCATGTTCCCCGCTCCTGCATCTCCGCACTGCGTCTCCGCTCCTCTCTGCACACCGCTCCGTCGGGATACCCGGGGAACATTGATAACAAAGCTTACCGCCATTGATCTTCCCGCCGCGGTGGTTGACCACGGCGCGGAGCTCGTACAACTGCTTGGCCTAAACGAGGAGATAAGCTCGTGGTCCTTGCATGTGCGCGACTTACGGGGACGCAGATCACCGGGCTGAAGTGGACGTTGCCGTCGTTGTGGACGAAGACCGTCCTCTGGTCTGGAGCCGGCGCCCATTCTAAATCAGCGGGGCATAAACGCAGTTAGGGAAATACCAATTTGTCATGGGAAATGCTTCCAGGACCGCCAGGGACCGCCAGGGACCACTTCCAGAATGGGACCGCCAGGGATCACTTCCCGAGTGGGACCGACAGGGACCACTTGCCGAGGGGGACCGCCAGGGACCACTTCCCGAGTTGGACCGCCAGGGACCACTTCCCGAGTTGGACCGCCAGGGACCACTTCCCGACTGGGACCGACAGGGACCACTTCCCGAGGGAAACCGCCAGGGACCACTTCCCGAGTGGGACCGCCAGGCATCACTTCCCGAGGGGGACCGCCAGGGATCACTTCCCGAGTTGGACCGCCAGGGACCACTTCCCGACGGGAACCGCCAGGGACCACTTCCAGAATGGGACCGCCAGGGATCATTTCCCGAGTGGGACCGACAGGGACCACTTGCCGAGGGGGACCGCTAGGGACCACTTCCCGAGTTGGACCGCCAGGGACCACTTCCTGCATGGGACCGCCAGGGACCACTTCCCGACTGGGACCGACAGGGACCACTTTCCGGAGCCGGCGCCCATTCTAAATCAGTGGGCCGTAAACGCAGTTAGGGAAATACCAATTCGTCATGGGAAATGCTTCCAGGACCGCCAGGGACCACTTCTTGAATGGGACCTGCAGGGACCACTTTCCGAGGGGGACCGCCAGGGACCACTTCCCGAGGGGAAACGCCAGGGACCACTTCCCGAGGGGAAGCGCCAGGACTACTTCGCGAGTGGGACCGACAGGGACCACTACCCAAGTGATCGTCTACTAAGGGACTGGGCGGGTCCTGGTCCCAATACTAGGACTGGTCCCGTGGCCCTGGCGGTCTAGGCCATTAGTCCCTGGTACCAAAAAGGTGCCCAGCCCCGATCTGCTATCGGACGCGCTCATTGCCAGGACTCTGGGATCTCATCACGGCTGGGCGAAACACATTCACGCCCATCGGCCACCGCCAGGCAGCTTCCCTGTGGGTGCGAAACATGCTTCCTTGAGCCAACGAGTTTTTTTTCCAAGCGCTGCTTCCAGCGACCGATGGGCAGAGTTCCCGGAGATGGGCGGCCATGCTCAGCGGGAACATTAGTGGCGCGGCCCGAGAGAGCCATGAGAGCCCGGGATGGGCAGGTCCTGACCTTCATACTACTTGGTCCTGGCCTTGTGATCCTGGGGGCCTAGGTCCTGTGAGAACGTCGTGAAAAACTCCACTGGGCGGGATCGTGGTCCTGATGTCTAGGTCTTGGTACTCGGAAAAAATGTGCCCAGTCGAGGAGCCCAATTGAGTGACCCGACTGACCCTGCTTGACGCCGTCGGCGAGCTTGAAGCGTGGCTGGTGGACGCGCCAGCGGCCCTCGTGGAAGGCGGCCACCGGCGTCTGCGTGAGCGTCGCGAAGCCGAACATCTCCAGCTCGGTGCCCCAGGTGCCGTCCTCGCGCATCCTGCGGAGGTAGTCGGCGAAATCGGTCTCGTCCTGCTTCTCCTTGGCCAGATAGAGCTCCTTGAAGGTGTCGGCGTGTTCCTCCATGAAGTCGCAGATCTAAAGGGGAGCGTCAGTGGCGCCTTCCGGTGGGCATCCAGCGTTCAAATAATTTTTCTTTCCGTTAGTTACTTGTTTATTTTATTCGAAAACGTTGATTTTTAAATCTAGAATTTTTTTATTTTAATTCTCAATTAGAAATCTGAAAATTAAAATAACTTTTTTAAAACTTTATTTTTAGGTTCTTTTCCAATGAATTTTCTTTTAAATGCAAATCGTTTTAAAAAGTTAATGCGAATTTTCAGATGAAAGTTTCAAGCCGCCATTTATTCTCCTTTCATAAGCTGGGCTCCTAAACGCGGGCTCCTTACCGCCGAGCGGATCTCCGCGTGGTAGTCCTCGCAGCCGGCAGTGAGCAAGTGCGAGAAGGAGCGGAAGAGGCAGTTGCCGTCGCCCTCGACGTCCGCGCAGTGAGCGGGCTCCTCGTCCATGCGGTACCGGAACTGGTGGCGGTCGACGGTGAAGTTGTAGACCTCGTACGGGTCGGTTAGTGCGTCCACGTCGCGGTCGTAGTCGCCGCTGAGCAGAGTGCGGCACCACTCGGCGCGCCATGTGTGGTCCACCGGGTTGTAGGCGTGGAACTGAAAGAACAAGAATTAGAAGGACGAATTTGCCACATTCACAAGCTGATTTCTGGGCGACTGGTTGGACCTCCCTAGCCGGAGGTCGGACCTCCCATATTGGAGGGCGGACCTCCCTAGCCGGAGGTCGGACCTCATTAGCCGGAGGTCGGACCGCCCTAGCCGGAGGTCGGACCGCCCTAGCCGGAGGTCGGACCGCCCTAGCCGGAGGTCGGACCGCCCTAGCCGGAGGTCGGACCTCCCTAGCCGGAAGGCGGACCTCCCTAGTCGGAGGTCGGACCTCCATTATTACCCAAGGTCTCGTCAGTAAAAGGTCACATCACCCATAGGATGAAACCTCGTCAACCCCGGGTCGCACGAGGTCTGACCTCCCGGGCGGCACGACGGCCGGCATCAGGGATCGCATGCACTTCGACCTCAGGGGTCGCATGGGGTCCGACCTTCCAGATGGCGTAAGGCGCCATTTTTCAGAGTGGAACCGGGCCTCACCTCGTCGCCGGGAATTTCCTCGACCTCCAGCACCTCCAGCGGACCGGTTGTGTCGTCACTAGCGTTGAGGTCGGCGGACGCATGGGCATCGGCCGACGAGTCATCGGCGTCCTTCCTAAACCGACAAATTACTGTAACTGATTATGAAAACTGTACCTTGGCGACTTGCGAGGAGGCGAGCCTCCCAGGGAGAGCGACGCCTCCGGCGCGTCTTCGGGCGGCGGCTGCAGCGGCGTACCGACGGCGATGTAGTGGGACGGGCGGACGCTCTCCGTCAGCTTGTCGCCGCCCACGTAGAGGTAGCGCTTCACGTTCAGGATGAGCACCGGCGGAAGCAGCTGGAAGCCGAGCGGCGTGGACGCGGGGACGCCGCCGCCGCACTTGAGACACTTCTTCTTCTCGTCCTCCTCCGTGTCGGGCGCCGAGTCCGCGTCGAAGATCGTGCGCCGCAGGAGGCTTGCGGTCGTCTCCTGGTCGCTAAATGGGATAGAGTACAAGTGAGAATATCAGAGAGAATGGCAGAATGCGCTGGGCAACGGATACATTCAGCTCGTAGATCAGGGGTGCGAAAATTCAGTTTCCGAATTCCGACTTTTTGCGTCTTTAATTCCGATTTCGGACAAAAAAGTGCGCCTTCCGAACTCCGATTCCAACAAAAAAAGTTGACCTTCCGACTTCAGAGCGCAAATTCCGGCTCCCGATTTCCGACAAAAAGAGTGCGCCGTTAGAATACCGAGTTCCGGCAACAAGCAAAGATTCCGATTCCGACAAAGGAGTGCTCCTTCCGATTTCCGACAAAATCAATCATTCCGGGACACCCCTCTCACAGGGCGTCGCCACTGCGGCTGATCCGATTATCCGAGCAAGACGGTGAGCGCCACTTACGTGTTCGCGAGCGCCATGATGAAGTGGTTGCCGTCTTCGGCCTTCGTCTCCTTGAAGCCGCACCCCTCGCACTCGCACGTGTACGCCTTGACGAGGGTATGCTTGAAGAAGCGGTCCGTGTGGTCCGGCGTCAGCGGCTCCTTGTGGAGCACTTCCCGCACGACGACCGTCATCTCGCGCTGCATGAAGTCCACCAGCTGCACGAGGAACTCGTGAGGGTCCTAAACGTCCTGTTGAATGCATTGAATGAGCGGAAAAACGGGGAAGTTTCGAGGTAATTTTCTGATTATAATAAAATAAATTAAACTACGATTATGAGTATTATTAAATTAATTTAATTAAACATCACATTAAACAAAATAGAAGGAATTATTTTAAATTCATTTACAAAAAGAATTATTAAAATTGGCTTAATTAATTTAATTAGATTAGTAAAATATACGACAAATTATTTAATTTTTGAAATTTAGTTTAATTTGATCAGAGTTTCGGCTTCCGAAGACGCTGAATTTTCGGTATTTTTTTGTTTAAAGCAGGGTTTTTACTAGACTATCTTCTTCACTAATTGCCTCACAAAACAATAAAGTTGAATGCTCACGTGTTGCTTGTGTCCGGGGAAGCCGCCATCCGCGGGGAAGCGCACGGCGGACTGCTCGCGGACCCTCTCCAGGAATTCGTGCAGCCACAGGGCCTGGTAGTCGGGGTCGTGCTCGAAGCGGTCCTTCTGGATGCGGAGAAAGGCCCTAAAGCGTCCATCAGTCGGTCACAATCGTGGCCCGGTTGAGTACCTGGTGATGGGCAGGCTGTTGAGCACGACGCCCTTCGACTGCTCCTCGGCCTTGAGCTGCTGCAGGTAGGCGCGCGCGGCGTCGCAGAACTCCGTGCCCGCGTGGTACATCGCCTGCAGCAGCGCGTTCGCGTAGCACGTGTTGCCGAAGTTGTGCAGCCTGAAATTGCGTGTTGTAAACGGAGACCTCCCGATTTTTAATGTGGATCTGCTTTTTGTTCGTGAGTGGGGAGGTAATTTTTTTCCGTGAAAACAACACTGATTTCCTTTCCTGTGATTTTATTCATGGGTTTTTGACGTGATGAAAAATATTTAAAAACATTAAATTTAAAAAAAGAAAATTAAAGACGAAAAATGAAAGGAACTAAATAAAATCCTAAAATAAATTTTAAAAAATGAGATGAAAAAATTAATAAAATTTAATAATGTCTTCATGAGAAATAGTCCCAGACACTCAAAACAGAAAGAAAAGCCATAAGGGTTGTAGAGCTGCGAAAGGGTACAACTGAACGCCCATGCATACTATCATGGGCGCTTAAAGGGGCCAGGATAAACGCACCCTCTCGGGACTCCGTCGGGCTCGCTCGACGTCGTCGACTGCTCCTGCGCGGCTCGTCCGCCCGTGTCCGCCCTGAAATTTGCGTGGGTGAGCGCATTTAAAGCGTAGTGTGTCCTACTTTTTGGCCGCAGTCCCCTTGCCGGCGGGAGAGTCCAGCGTGGCGTGGAAGAGCGTCACAGCGAGGTCGTCCGGAGAGACATCACGCTTGCGCAGTGACTTCTGGAGCTCTGCGTCTAAAAATTAATATTGGACTTGGTTTATTTTACTACGTATTATTTTTAAATTATTTATAAAAATTAAAAAATATTATATTTATAATTATTGCATAATATTATTACTATTTAAATATATATTCTTATAAACATTGTTGAGGCACCCACCTAAGACTGCAGGAAGCGGTGGCTGCTGCGCTGCGGCTTCTTCCTTCCTCGAGGCACGCGCGGTCGCAGCGCAGGTGGTCGGCGCGGTGGGCTTGCGCTTGGTGTCAGCCGTCGAGATTGGTTCCGGCGATTTGCGCTTCATGCTCCTCTCGGCGCTCGCATTGCTGATGTTGGTGGCAGTGGTGGCGACGTGAGTCGGCTCGAGAGCACTTGGCTGGTCTAAATCTGAGTGAATGAGCTTTCTCGCAGAAGGGTATAAGTGCAGTTCAAAGTTTCCCACAGAGAGCCGTGTGGGTGGACCGAGACCAGTGTGGTCTGAGTGGTGGACAGAGAGCAATGTGGTCTGCGTGGTGGACCGAGACCAGTGTGGTCTGCGTGGGGGGACCGAGAGCAGTGTGGTCTAAGTGGTGGACCGAGAGCAATGTGGTCTGCGTGGGGGACCGAGACCAGTGTGGTCTAAGTGGTGGACCGAGACCAGTGACCGAGAGCATGTGGTCGGTCTCGTGGTCCGAGAGCGGTGCGGTCGGTCTGGTAGACCGACAGCAGTGAGGTCGGAGTGGTGGACCGAGAGCAGCGTGGTCGGAATGGTGGACCGAGAGCAGTGAGGTCGGAGTGGTGGACCGAGAGCAGAGTGGTCAAAGCGGTGCACCGAGAGCAGTGTGCCGGAGTGGTGGATCGAGAGCACAGTGGTCGGATTGGTGGACCGAGAGCAGTGTGATAGTGGTGGACCGACAGCCTTAAAGTCGGACCGGGGGACCGCGGGCGTGTGGTCGGACTGGAGGACCGAGAGCATGTGGCCGGCGTGGCGGACTACTCCTAGCACAAATTGACCAAAGGTAGCCTCGAACCCAGGGTAGCCCACAGTGGTCAGGCTGCTCCACTGCGGTCCAGTGGGTCATTTAAGGACTGTAAGGGTCAGGCTGATGTCAACATGCCGAGTGTGGCCATCTGAGGACCGCGAGGCCCACATAGCGTTCTCAATTGTCCGGTGGCCAGCTGCGGTCCACCGTCGGTCACTGAGGCAGACAGGGTGAGTGTGGTCCGAGGTGGTCACCTCCCGCGTGTGTGGTCCAAAGTGCGCTAGGTGTGTAAAGAGCGGTCAGGTGTGGTCCAAAATGGCCCAGTGTGTGGTCCGAAACTGCGGACACGATGTGACGAGCGGTCATGCAAGCCTGGGATATGAGCATTCGAACGCCCAAGGCCTTTTTACGCACCGGGTGGTGGCGAAGAAGACGCCGCTGCAGGCGCATCCTTGGGCGCTGCGGTGGACGCGGTGGTCTTCGGCGCATTCGCATCCGTCTCAGGAGCGGGCTCCTCGGTCGGCTTTGGCGGAGTGGTCGGAGTGGTGGCACGCGAGGTGGCAATGCCCTTGAGAGCAGCGCGCGCGGCCGCCCTATTCGCGACCAGCCAAGACGGCTCCGTCTTTGGCTTCGGGCGAACGTCGAGAAGACTGAACACGTCTAAACAGGGTCGTTTAATTTCCCGGGAAGACCGATTCACTCGTACCTGGCGCTGGAGGAATCGGCGCGTCCTTCCAATGGATGTACTTGGTGTTGGAGACGTAGTCCGGGAAGGCGCCCATCCAGCCCGGGAAACCGTCGCTGAGCATGTAGAGCTTCTTCGGCCGCGACCCGTCCATGTTGTCCTAAAGGAGATAAGATCAGTGTGTGCTAATACGGTCAAAACCACACGGCTGCGCATGATTCTATATGCGCGACTGGTTTGTCCATGCCAGTTGGATTGCGCAATTCACCGCAATTCAACATGCCCAGCTGGTCTATTGCGCACGTAAGCTGCAAGTTAAGCTGCTGCTACTTGTGACGCATCGAAACAATGGACTCCAAGTTTTGACGCAAATTGCTCGCGAGTTTCTCTGCGCATTAAGCACAAATTTGCACTTGCGGTGCCTGATAACGTTTGCAGGCGCAGCTGATCTGCTCACCATTCGCTGAACTACGCAAGCATCTACCTAGCAGCTTTTGCATGTTTGCGCACAAAGCTTGCGCACGTTTGAAAGTAGTAATACATTCGCAACTAGTCTTGCAAAAACTGCGCTCAAACCAGCACTACCGTGACGCAAACGTTGCGCAGCACGTTCGCTGCGCAACCGACAAGCTCATAGACGCACACGCACAATGTTATACGTCGCAGATTCTCAATTCGCAACCTACAGCTCGCTCGTCTCTCCAGTGGATTGCGACGAATTCAGGCTAGTTATTTTACGCTGCTTGCCATTGTGTGCGGCACAACTCCTGTTACTGTTTTTTAGCTGTCAAAAGTACGATAGTTTTGTTGGTACTGTATCGCTAATTATCGCTACTGTATTTATCGCTAGGGTGATACTGTAATTTTCTGTGATTACTGTAATTTTGCTATTCAAATCACTGTGGATTGGTCTAAGAAACTGGACCGAAAGTCGCCGTAAGTGCTATAAGTTCCTATGGGCTGCGGATATTTGGCGCCATGCGCAACGATTGCATGCAACTTACAGTGCAACTCGACGCTTGCAAACAAAGGAACACGACACGCTCTCGCGACACTCAATGAGTCTCTCTCCTCTACTCCAAGAGCCTTAGAGCATTGTTTGCAATGGACATTTGTGGTGGTGCACCGTTAATGAACCAAATATGCAAACGGACAGCTTTTGCACTAAGAGATGGTCGCGGCGGTTGCGTAGTAATAAGCCCTGTGGACAATGGTGATGTCTAAATTGATCGATTAACCGAGCAGGCTTTACCTTGTTGAGAAGGTTGAAGAGGATGCGCGGCTTGGAGTTCTTGTCGTAATCCTGGATGCTCGCGTGGTGCTGCTCGTCGTCGTCGCCCATGAGGACCACCATGAAGTAGTCGCCCAGCGACCTGAGGACCGTCTTGTCAGGCTCGATCGTCTGATTGAGCAGGGCCGAGAGGTCGCTCCTGAAATGGTGACTTTATTCAGGTCTACTGTACTCATTTGTCCACCGGGCTTTCTCAGTGGAAGCAATTTGTCCACGACTGCTCGAAGAATAATTTTGTCCAGTGTTCGGGTATACTTTTCCACTGTCCACTTGAACCATGAATCAGATCCAGCGGGTTCGCTTACCTGGAATTAATGAAGGTGACGTCGACGAAGAGCAAACGGAGGTGCTCGCACTCGTACTGGATGTAGTTGGGCTTCGCTGTGCGGTAGTCTATGATGACCACCGTCTTCTTCTGGGTGAGCGCCGAGAAGACCTGCCGAGCAGTGATGAGGAAGTGGACTGAAATGAAGCGTATTAGGTACATGGGCACGTTGCGCATCAATGAACATTTGTGGTTCGCATGAAAATTTTCCGGTGGACATCCGATTCTCTCAGCCTAAGATGAGCCATGGGCCCAGCTCTCAGATCCGGCTCATGCTCACTGTGTGCGCCGTTCTCCTGGTAACCCAGCTCTCGTTGCTCCTACCTGACTCCACAGTGTCACATCTCACACCTGCTCATGCTCCACCTGGCTCGCGTCATCCCTGGCTCAGTGCATACGCCGCTCTGAGGTTGACCATTACCAACTGCGCACACCTGGCTCTGGCTCATTTTTAGCTGTGTTCCCTCTGGCTCCCGTCTGGCTGATGCGCATCCGGATCACCGCCCTGCTTAACGTCGTTATGATTCACTTCCCGCCCATGGATACCCTTGTTCATCGTGCGTGCAATGCTCAAAGGTCACTCATGGTTCACCCTGGCACTGGCCTTCAAAGACTCATGAGTATCACGGATCGGGAAACTCGGGGATGACACTTCCAGGTGGGCTTTCGCCAGCAGCGTCGCCAACTCTTGACTAGACCTTACCGTGCTGGACGACAGTCTTGTTGTTGGAGACTATGGTCCGCGCCACGCCGTGGGGCACGTTGTTCGCCGCCTGCGCCGCGTGTTGGTACCCATCCGTGCACTTGCGCTTGGCTCCTTCGATGTACTTGTCTAAAGCGCCATGGATTAGAATCGTCAAGGCGCACATGGAGGAGCATCTAAGGTCGCCTCATGGAAGCCTTACGGAGTCCGAACAGAACCTAATGTGGTCACATAGGAGTAAGTGGAGTTTAGTGTGAGCTTCCAGTGAAAGTGCACGATGGGAGACCGATGTGGCCCAGGGTCAATTGGCCAGTGGGTGCCCATGGCGGCTAAGTGGGAACTTAGTGTGGGACAGGAGGAATGCCCATCCCTCGGCTAATCTATAGCCTGTTCCATGGGACCAGTTGGCCAAGTTGAATTTACAGAAGGTCCAATGGGCTTCCCGTAGAAGTACAGTAATGGCGTACCGAACTCGAGGAAGTAGTACGGCTTCGCGGCGGTGTCCACGCGAGCGCCGTGCTGCTTGAGGAACGCGTTCGCGACGTCCGCGAGGAAGGCGAATGCGGTCTTGCGCGGGAAGCTCTGCTCGCACACGCAGAGTGCGCAAATGGAGCCCTTGATCAGGTAGCTGAAAACGTCCCGATAAGCGCGTGAATTTAAGCTCGGGAACTTACTGGAAGAGGTACGGCCCGCTCTTGACGGACCGCATGGCGGGCGTGTCGGGCGCGTTCAGCCTGCGCAAGAGCGTCTCCGCCTGACGAGTGTACTTCACCATGTTGTGACCTGCCTGAAACTCCATGGTTAATACAGTTATTCTCTTGCAAAAGTCGGTATCAAAGGGTTATCGTGGCTACTGACTTAAGTAGGAGAAGAGACGTCTGCAGGGCAAACTTTAGACCAAAAACCAAGAATGGGCAGACACTGGTCATGGGGGTCTAGGTCCTGTGGTCCTGGTCATGTGGCCCTGGAGACGAGGTTGCCCTGATTGTGGTCCTGATGCTCATAGGAAAGTGCCCATCCCTGCTTAGGAGTGAAGGAGGCGGCTAGGAGAAGAGAGCAGGCGCTGGCTTGAAATGCGGAATGCGGTAAGGGTGAGCCCAGCGATCAGTAACCACTAATTTCAATGCATGAGGTACGGCTAGATTGAGGTCCGACATGATCCACAAAGGTCGTACCAGTAGGTTAGAGCATTCTGTGCCCAGTAATTCAAACTTACACCATCTGCGCCCTCGCTGGATGTAACGAGGACGAGGCCGTCCTTCAGTCGAGCAATCAGCGTCAGGAGAATCATCTAAAACGTTGGATTGAGTCGGTTTCACAGAGAACGCAAGCAGAATTATGGCGCGATAAATGCCCGGTCTGGATAGGTTTAGCAACACAACAAAGTTTGGTATTTACTACGAAGTCCTAAGCTGTACAGCTGGATAGAATGAGAGGACATTTCAGCCCACGCTACAAATTCTTCCAGCTATAGGAAATTTTAGCCTTCAAGGAGCGTTACAAAATGCACTCGTTTGAGCAATAATTATAGGCCATTCCCCTCTAAATCCAACGCTTAAGCTGAAGAAAAATGGTGCGTCAACCGCAGAATATTCGAGAAGATTTGGGCCAACCATCCTCCAGCGGGTCTGGAACGAAGAAACTGCGCACGCCCACAGTCCATGAATGAAATGGACACTGGTGGATAGGCTCAACGACGCAGCTTGTGCGCGCGAGTGCGGCGTCGCCCCGGTCCCGAGCGGAATCCTGCACGTCAGGCGAATGCGTCGCGGACGCATGCGGTCGTCGAGGACGCAGGCGACCTGCGAGACATTGCGTGCGGCAGACGCACTCGCCGGTCGGAGAGAGCATTCCTTTCGGGGAAGCGACGGAAAGAGTCTCCGCACAAACACGTCGCTCCGGAGAAAGTTCTCCGCAAAAGCGGAGCGGTCGAGGAGGAGCCATAGTGTGAGGAGAGTGAAGCGAAAGTCCTCCACAAGCGTCCCCACGGAATGCACGCGGAGTGTGGGATAGTGGAGCGGGGTCAATGGAGAAATCAACGCAACAAACAGTTATTGGCGAACGAACTAACGGAGCCATGGAATCCAACGTTTATCCGCATTGAGGAAAGTTCCCTCAATTTGCAAAGAAAACGTGCGCGGGAAACTGGAAGGGAATTTGCCGATTTGTGCAGTAGGAAGGAATAAAAAGTCGTTAGGCTTTTCATGCAACAGTCACCCGCAAATTAAATCTTGGAAGTCCTGTAAGAGTTTACGTTGCTCCGGGAAGGAAATTCCTTCTATTCATTGCATTGAGAGAACGCACTCCTTGATCACCTTCCACTAGTGGCCAAGATCTTATGGACAACTGGCGCTGCCCTGATATCATCCTTGGTACTTTTAAGCGTTAAGCTGGCAACAACAAACTTCTTTATTCCTGCAGTCATTAGGAAAGTGAACTGGAAAAAAGGCATGCACGATAATGCACATTTGCAACAATCACTTTACAACGCAAAAATACAGTAAAAACATGGCGTGAGCAACTTTTGGAGGAACAAGGCTTTCGGTCAACGCGCGGAGGTAGACCGAAAGCACTTCCGCAATGAAAGCTCCCAATCACGTGGAAATGGACAACAGTTTTTACTGAAATGACGGAAACGCTCATGTTGAGGAAGGAGAACTCAACGGAATGGACAAAGAAAGACGCTCGGTTGCACCAAATTTTTGCGCTTCTCGTTGAAAAAGCCTGCAAACATTCAGCTTAGTTGCAACCGAGGCCTACGACGAGAGCTTCATAAATGTACAGATAGGAATGGTTCTTGGAAGACTGGATGCCGAGATCGGTACTCGTCTCACGCTAAGTGGGCCTAGCTAATGGCAGTGTAGCTGGAATGAAACACGCGGATGGGAAGTGTACGGCTACGACATGGGCGAGATGGGGCTTCAGACGTCCTTGCTTCCCTTGAACGAGAGCCCACCGCGCTTGCCGCCGCGTCTGAAATCGAAAGCAATTAATTTTCATTTTTTTAAATTATCCTTAACACTATTTATTTAATTGCATGTTTGATTTTATCCCAAATTTATTATCTAGAGTTAGGTTCGGTAATTTGAAAAAAGATATTCGAATTTATTCAGGAGCTAGTTTTAAAGCATCATTCTAGCAATTACCCATTAAGGAATCCGAGCGGCCCACGACTTGTGCGGGTCGGCGACGAGGCGGGAGCGGGCGGCGGAAACTGCGGCATGGGCAGGCCGTTCTCGACATCCTTCTCCGACGGCGAGCCCCATGTGTCGTCTTCTTCGCAGGCTGGAGCGTTCGGCTGGGGTGCGTCCCAGTTGGACGCGTTATTGCCGAAGCCGCTGTTACCGAATCCGCCGCTCTGAGCCGGCTGTCCCCATCCGTCGTCGTTGGAGTTTGAATCGCTGAAAGGGTGAAAATGAACATAGTCATTGTTCAAAAATCGTATAAAATACGAAATTCTCACCAAAAGACAAAGTTATTCGCAAGATCAGAAAAATACCGCGTCAAACTTTTAAAGAAAAACACGAAACACATTCCGCAAAGTACACACAAGTCAGCTGAGGTCATACCTGCTGGACGAAGCAGCTTCCACATTGTCGGGCTCGTCGAGTAGGGGCGTCTTGAAGCCGATCGGAGGGGCTTGACCGCACCGCTCAATGCTCGCGTTGAGCACGTTGTCCTGCTTCAAGCGGAGCGTACTCTTGTCGGAGTAGGTCAGCGATGGGCGCGCGGAGTCCTCGATCTGCGCGTTGTTCCGGTAGTCCTCGAAGATGTGTCCGCACAGTTCGCGTGCCACCACCGCGCCAGAATGGCCTGAAAGAAATGAGTCAGTATTCCTGCAAGTCATGATGCGCTGGGAAAAATCTGAGGGGCGGCTCCGATCAGGAGGTCGTGGACTCATGTCCATGACTCCATGGAAGGTCATGGTCGGTTAGTCCACGGATCGAGCCTACAGTAGCAATGGCTCGATTTTACAGTAGCATAGTTTTGCCTGCTACTGTATATTTCGCTAGCATACAGTAAAAATGCTTGGCAATGTACAGTAAACATCGGTTACACTACCCAAGCAATTACTACTGCACTTTGCAAATTACAGTAATGATACCGTTACGATAGCATCGGCGTCCACGGATCGAGCCTACAGTAGCATGGCTCGATTTAACAGTAGCACTTTTTGCGTGCTACTGTAAGCTTCGCTAGCACAGAGTAAAGAACGAACAATTCCAACCCACGAGCTTTACAGTAAGACCATCAGAACTTACCTTCGATGAACCAGAAGAGGAGAACGCCGTCGCGGCGCATGCCCTCCTCGGCGAATTGGCGCACCAGACGTCGACTGCCCTTGTCCGAGGCGTACACAAGCGCGCGGTGGCGCTTCTCCTTTAGCAAGTGGCGCACCGAGCGCTCGCAGTTCCACGGCAGCAGGAAGGTGACGAGGTAGTAGAGGAAGTTGATGAAGGTGAATACCCCCACCGCGAGGAAGCCCCACCTAAAGCACCATGGAAGTTAGTGGAACAGCCATGGAAGTGGGACGCACGACGGGGACGTGGAATGATGGAGTGAGTCATAGGACCCCGCGGAAAGGGAAGGTGATGCAGTTTCGGAAGGATGAAAGACCATGGAGGAACGAATGGAAGATCAAAGTGCTACAGTAAAATGGAAGTAGGCCCGTTAGACAGCACAGGATCGCTCGGGTTTTGGAATACCATCAGAGATCATGGGCGGTGACTTACCAGATGAAGAGGTAGATCTTCTCGTTGTAGGTGTTCACGCGTAGGTGGCACTGGAGCGTGTAACGCGGCGTGTCTCCGAGTCGGCGGATCGGTACGTCGCATAGGGTGAGCCTCGGGAACACTGGCGAATCCTGAAAGGGCACAGTTTTTTTCGAGTGGATAAAGTTCTGCAAACAATAATGCGAAGCTTCCTCATAAGGCTCTCGCCTGTACCCATCAATGCATTTTCTCCTGAGTGATTACTCGATAGGAGCCCCGTATGGACGCCCATTACTCCTTAAGGCTTACTCCTGGGATCCCTGACATTGCTCTGCCACGACTTCTGGTGGCACAGCAGGGCTGGACACGGACACTTTCTGAGTGCCAGGAACAGGACTTATAGTCCTAGGTCTGCATAACCAGGGCCCAACCGAGACCTACTGTCGGTTTTTTTACGACCAGGGCTAGGAGAGGACCTAGACCTCCAGGACTACAAGAACAGGGCCGGGACCATTGCCTTGCCCAGCCCTATGGCACACTTGGTGTGGCGGCTTCTAGTCTTGCTCGTGGGCAACGCTTGCTCCTTGCTTGAGGCGCATGGACCCGAGTCACAGTTCTAGCATTTGAAAATCGCTGCTGGATGGGCCCTGGAACTTCCCTTCGCAAGCCCACTTCTTGGTATGACCTAGCTCCTGTACCTCACTCATTGGACCTGTCTGCCATCATTCCCATGAGAGCCGTACCTGCCAGTTCTCGCCGGTGAGGAGCGCGCGGAGCACCTCGACGCCCCAGTAGGTGTAGGAGCGGCCGATGAACGCGTTGAGCGCGAGGAACTGCGCCGCCACGTTGAGCAGGTAGAGCGCCTTGATGAAGATGTAGAGCGCGGTCATGTAGCTCCCGAGCCGCCGCCCCATCCGGAAGCCCACGACGCGCCGATGGTGGTTCCGGTCGATGAGCGCGTCCCCGATCTGTGCTGCTAGCGCGTCCAGGAGCCGACCGCGCTCGGGATCGGTGAGGGTGAGCTGTCGGACGCGCATCGACTCAGAAATAAACACGGAGTAGTCGATACCTGAAAAGACGCTTCATGGCTTTCATAAGAATTACGTAATTTGCGTCTGACTGTATTTTAAAAATACTTTCGGGAAAACACTTACCGCTCGCCTGGTTCATGGCGTTCCAGAGAAGGTTCGGCAGGCAGAACAGGATCGCTTGAAGGAAGAGCGTCACAGGCACCCACTGAAATGGCTCGAGGTCAAACGTTACTGTACTAGCGGGCTCTTCTGAGAAGTAATGCGCCACTTACGTGGTAGTAGCCGAGCTGGCGCTGCTGCCGCTCTCGGTCGGACCAGGGAATGCCCTCCTCCGGCGGCACGTAGTACTGGTTCTTGGACTGGCAGTAGTCGATCGCGTAGTTGCGCTCCTCGTCGTTCAGCTCAGGCGTCTTCTACAAGGAAATGCTTAACATAAATTCACTTGGCTGCAGCAGTGTTTTCTAAATCTACGAAACTTCCAATTCCATCAGCATGTTATGCTCCATACCGTAAATGCTCTAATTATAGCCCCCCTCTAATTATCGCCCCCCCCCCTCTAACTATGGCCCCGGGGCTATAATTAGAGCAACAGCCAACAACCCGTTTAAAAGCAAGTTTGACTTGCCAGGAAAACATGTTTTCTCGACGTTTTAGAGCATGGGGAACATATTGGGACGAATGTCTGTGACACTAAAATTTTTAATTTTTTATCAACATTGAAGTGAACCAAAGGGTCCCCCTTTGGTGTTTGACTTACAAGCGTCAAAAATTTTGACTTACCAGTGAAGCATGTTTTCTAGACGTTTTAGAGCATGGGGATCATTCTGGGATAGACTTTTATGACACCAAAAAATTTAAGTTTTTTAAACTTCTGCATCAGCTTTGGAAAAAAACCAAAGGGGGGACCCTTAGGTATACGAACGGAAAGTGCCTCCCACATATGGTATGCCGAGGGAACACTTCCATTATGCGTTTTAAGACACGTAGAACACA